>JAMKCH010005272.1:0-71404 GCA_023653785.1 Ophioderma brevispina | reverse complement strand
GGGAAAATGCCAAAATAGCCCAAATAGTGTAAAAATCAAGCTCAAAATATAGTACAAAGCAAGCTAATCTAATTAAAAAACTCGAATCGTTCATGGTTTAAAACTAAACTCCCAACTTTATTTACAAACAACGGAAAAGGCCAAAAGTAGCCAAAAAATATCTGGAAAAGGCCAAAATTAGCCAAATTCATGAAAATTACATCTAAAAATGAACAACTCAAAGCTAAATAATAGAACAAATCAAGCTCATCTAAATTAAAACTCGACGTTCGTGGTTTTAAAAACAACTTTATTGAAGAAAAAAAACAACGGGAAATGCCAAAATCGGAAATCGTAAAACTAAATTTAAACTAAATGTTCATGGTTTTCGTATCCATGTTCATTGAAATAACTATTTTGGCAAAAGGTAACAACCCAGGTACTAACAGCTTCGCCGTGCGCGTGCTGGGTTTTTTAAAAGGTTTGGCTTCGCGCTGTTGCCGTTGCCTGGGTTTTTCAAAGTTGGCTTCCGCGGCGGGTAATGTGGTAGGGTATTCTAAGTTTAGCCTTGCCTTTAATTCATCAAGTAAGTCTGTACTGTTGGCGAGCAAAGCCATGTTGTCGGTATCACCGGGAGAGGGGTCAAAGAGGTATTTATACCAGGACTCCTCATACTCCAACGAAAATGCATGATGGCCATTCTGAGGGTAGCGAGAGAGGGCGTCGCAAAAGTTTATTACAGGGTCAAAATTGAGAAATGGTCCCATATTGATGAATGCATACCAAATGTTTCCCATATGATCTCAAGGATGAAAAACAAAGTATAGTTTGGCTATTTCCGACTTACCGTACCTTACGGAGTTTAAGATGAAAACCATTAGTAAGGTCAAAAGGTTAAATTGAGCTTTAAAAACGCTTCAATTAGTGGAAATCGTCTCCTATTGTTAGTAATGTTTCTCACAATTACAATAGGGAATAATTTCGACAATCTGCAGTGTGAAATAAACAATTATCGCACCTCATTAGTACTACCCTGTTACCGTTACCCCGGGGGTTAATGTTGGTGTAACTGGTAAGTATACATGTTCATTGTCGGGGGGGGGGGGGGTGACCACCCCTGTGATTTTCCGTATTACACATCCGATTCCTATTAATTGGTACCACATGATAGCTGGCGTTTTTCTTCAATTGTATCAAAAGTACCAACAGTCCCCATATGACGTCATAGTAAAGTCATAATGAGAATGTTGTTACTTATTTTGAAATTAATTTTGCAATTTTACCGAATCAAAAAACACATCACTTGGCCTAACGCTATGTGTAAATAAAACTAGAATTTCCCATCATGTAAAGCCCAATTCATACACCGCATGGAAATACTCCGAACTTGTTTTTGTAAAACTTCAATGAATTTCACCTATTGCCTACATGATGGGCGGTTGGTACTCATTTTTGGTGTCAATGAAAAGAGTAGATGATAGCTATCAATTGGTACCAAAAATCCAAGTTTCTATGGTATTCTTGCGTCGTACTAGGCGTGTTGTACTTCTCTCCCAAAAAGAGTCCACCCCACCCCGCGTAAAGCATGTTCAAAAGGCTTGCGTCAGCACCGATGAAGTATGAACCCAATTGTGGGGTCAATTGACAATTAGGCGACGAAAAAAGAAAACCCTGTTTTAACGGCGAGGGACCCCCCCCACCCCCCTAAGAGTAGGGTCGGTCGATTTTTTAAAATAAAATTTCTTGTTTAAATTTTTTTGTTACTTTTCGGTTCAAAATTGGCCTAATAGCCCCAAACTGAAAAATCAAGAGAAAAAAATGAAAAAAAATTTAACAAAAAATTGTCTTTAAAAAAAATTCAGCCAAAATTGATGAATTTGGATAAAAAACAGGCTGATTTTACATGGATTTTTGGAAAAACTAAAAAAAAAAATTCTGCAAAACTGAAAATAAGGGTCGGTCGGGCCAGTAAAACAGGTTGGGGTCTTTTTTTTTTTTTTATTTTCGTAGCCTTACCTTACATTAAAGGTCCAGGCCCGATCGCTAATAGCCTCGTCCCAGAAGCCCGGATTTTACCGAAGTGGTCAAATTTTGGTATCAGAAGAAAGCTGTAATATATCATTTAAAAGTGAAAATCAATTGGAGTTATAACACAGAAAATCACATACGCCGTTTCATTTATTACTCTTGCAGATGCGAAAGAGAATAATAAATAATATAACGGGCTGTTATAACAATCTTCTTAGAGACAGCCAGTATGACAAAAATCTCAAAAATTGAATAAATTTGAATAAATGTGCTAATTATAATTACACTTCTCTTGTTATTATAAGGAATAAAATCGCAACTACAAAGGAAGGCGTTAGGGGGAAGGCTATATTTCCCCCTAACGCCGTAATGAGTGAATAACAAAAGCTCACTTCCCCTAAGGCACTAGATAGCGATATTAGGGAACGATGGTGCTGCGTGACACCAAAACCACCACAAAGAGGACCCACAAATGACAAAGTTATGGCACCGAAAATGTGATTTTTTTCAGGAGAAAATGGCGGCCATTTTGGATTTTGGCCGGTGCAACTTTTTTTTAGACCCCAGGCGAAAAAAATAGTGTCGTTAATTTGGATATGTAAAATGGAATAGTAAAACAAAAATGTTGCAAAATAAAAGGACCAAAAAAATGATTTTTCACCACTGTTATAGCCTACTCCTATTTTAGTTCAACTTATTCCATAGCATTAAGACACTGGAGCACGGAGAAGTTTTGCTTTTACAGGGTAATTTTTATTTTCTGAGACACCCTGTATATTAAAAGTACACAAGAATATAGGTTATATCTGTTTTGAAAGCAACTTGCTTCCTTAACAATTGTACCAGGAAAAGATTTACTCTGAAAAAAAAAATAGTATGAAAATCTTTATACGTGTCTTTTACACTTCAGAATAAGCACTAATTTTGACCACCAAGGTATGTGAACTCTGTCTTCCTTGCTTGTTAAGGACCTACGCAAGACCTTTATGAATCCATTTTGATCTACATATCATTCAGAAAAGGAAAACCACACACTTAACCCATGACAAAAAAATGTATAACTTTTGTTCTTTCACCCTGAATATTATAGTGAACACACTGTATAATAAAGTTGTACTTCGCTGCTTTGGCATCATTGTAATATATAAGCTTTCCAAAAGTGTGACTTTAAATGGTCTAGACAGTGTTGATTCAATGTCATAACTGTGGAATGAAAAGAGGCCCACTTTTTGTTATTTTCTACCATTTTAGTTTTTAGGACCAATTATGAAATGCGAAACGACTATAAATAGGCCTAAAATATAAAAATGCATAAATAATGCATGAATAAATGCATGAAAATGCATGAATCACTGATCTCTACACACTGGATAGGCAATCTCCAAGCGCATTGAAATAGCGAGCCGGTGAGAAACCGGAAGTGCACCGCGTCCCTTTGCTCTACCCAACAACATTCACTCGGTTGCACGGGTTGCTATGGGATGAGTATAAGTATGCCTTTAAAGTACGTTCCGGGTTCAATATCTTGAAAAACAATTCAAGCGTTTGCAAGTTTTTATGCCGGTATGTTGCCCGTTTTGCCCGAAATTAACTGTGAGTAGAAAGAAACGAATGTATTCTAGGCAATCTTGTGACCGATTTATGGGGTAACTATCGTAGCCTATACACTGCACGGTACATAATACTGTCTGCACTTTGCATTGCACTGTATAGACATAGTGCTGGGCTCTAAAATGCTAAATGGGAATCGTAGTATGGAGTGCTAATACTTCTAGTTCACTATAAATTAGTATTTAATTTCATGAGTCTTTTAGCTGGATACATGTAGTATGGATCAGAGTAGGCCTAAGGGATAGTTGGATTTACATTTATAACAAACAGTGTAACTATATTTATGGATAGCATATAAACCCACGGTTCAAGGACAAAAAATTTAAGTTCAATTTTAATTTCCCAAGTTGATTTAAACAATGAGTGCACAAACCCATAAGACTGCAGTGCATTATCTTTTCTGCAAAGCGAGATTTTATCGATGGGGGGGGGGGTGTGGGGGGGAGGGGGATTTGTTGGGTTACCATGTTCATTCAGGGGTTGGAAAATTGACCCATAAAAGGCTAACAAGACCAATTTTCACTGAAAATGAACCCTAACGGGAGTCTAACGGAGCCAGGTTTTTTTGGGTGAAATTATAATAGGTTCAGGGGTTTTTTTAAAGGGGCCAATTTGTAGTAAAATTATACCCTGCGGGGACTGTTCTCAATACGGACTAAAATACTGTAAAATAGCCAATACCAAAAAAATACACTTTTGCTATAATGCCAAGAAAAAAAAACATTACACACTCGGGGTTATTTGCTGATATGTTAAGGTTGGATATTTCTCATTTTATCATTGAACCAGTCCACAATCAGTTAATCACAACTGAATTTAATACCCCCTAGAACTTCATATTGTGAATTTATACCCCTAGAGGTTGTCCCCATTGTACGCTATTTTTTGGAACGAGCGTTTTTCCCCGACCAAAAATTCAGAGAACCCCCCCCCCCCAATCAATCAACTTTGCGAGAGCTCACCCACCTTCAATTGCGGGCCAGAAGGGGGGATTAATAATATCTAATACAGAATACTTAATTAGTCAAAGCAGTACTGGTGAATTATTGTGTCGGTGAGCTGAAAACCTGAAAAATTGCATTTGAAAGACTTTTGAAAACATTTTGATACTATTTGTTAGAACATACCCGACCATATCGAAATAAACTAATAATTGACAAACTGACATACGCGCATTAGTAGCTAATTGCTGACTTTTCCGTAGTTTCCCTATTACTTTGTACGTGCACGATCGGGTTCTTGGGTGAGCAAAAGGCCGCCCGTGCAATTTCCGGTTCCTCACGTTCGAGCGCGTCAGCCTATCCAGTGTGTAGAGATATTGCATGAATAAGGCACAAGACAAATAAACAATAAATAAATAAACAAACAAACTCCTTGTCACTCTTTTTTAAAAGCGTGCAAGTACGGACGATAGGCTTGCGCCAAGTGGCTGCGCGCTCTTTGAGCATAATTCTTAAAGTAAAACACATAATTTTAAACAAACACTCACAATTTCAACTTCCGGGTTACATGGAGGATTAATGCGATTTTCTGCCAACTAATCCCAACTTTGGAGAAGAAATTGGAGCCGTAATTTGCACAGACGTGATTAATTCACCCGATGATAAAAAATAACTAATTGGTCAGGATGCAGGCTGTGTAATAATACGGTGAGTGAAGAGCGTGGTGGGTGCCAGAGTTCTTGACGCCAGTTTTGAAGGTGAGCTCGTTTTAATTAGTGTTTTTGATGCGACAGACTTGGCATCATATTTTACTGCACGCTGAATCCAGTTTCCTATAAGCTACCTCGAGGTCTCTACATACACACTATATGGCTGACGTTACCCATGGACTGGACCTTTAGTTACCTACCAAAGGGTATTAAAGCGTGAAAAAACAACTCCCTAGTCTAGGTTAGCTAGAAAAATAAAATTACCAATTGCCTTTCTTTTATAATAGTACGTGAAGTAGATCTTTATTACTTTCTTACATATTTTAAAAAAAATAACACAGTTTAAATGAAGTCAAGTGTAACTGGTTTCTTGCAAAATTGCATGTTTATTGAGGAAATATGATCTGTCTACAGCATCTTAACGTGAACAGTGTCCATCTCACACGGGTGCAGAGTCCGAACACGTCTAGTAACGTAATGCGCATAAATGGAACTTTCAAATTGCAACCGCCTGGTGACGTCCAGGGTCAGTGGTTCGACCACAATCGTTCGGACCACTTTTGGAAACCCTTCGGTCGCATTCCTGTTGATTATTCTGCCATAACGAGATTGACAGGGTAAATTACGCAAGCGCACTGCATGAATGTGATTATGAACTTCGAAACAACACCGCGCATCCATAGATGCTGTTCCAAAATTCAGCAAACAATTCAGCTCGACACAACAAGGCGTTATTCATTGTATTAACTCATTGTTTCTCAGCTGATATGATGTATATTCATAATAGTAAAATCTCATGTTACAGACTTGCGAGTCACCCGAAGGGCCACCGGCTATATGCAATATATTGTATTTATACATTTATTGCGGTGAATCTGCCTGCGCTGAATCAAAGCCAGATGATGTCCACGGTAATTTATTTCTTCGGGATAAAACCAATTATTTTCGCTGGTTAATACTAATAAAAAAAACCGAACGAGTGCCCAGGTGGGGGTGGCCAAGAAATCCAAATTTAGGACGTCGCCACGGGTTTGAATTAGAATTAATTGACCAAGGGGTTTTCACTCCCGTTATTGCCGGGGGAGGGGGGAGGGGTGGGCGGCAGCGTAAAAACAAATTCCGATTTTTTTTCATGCATGAAATGTTTAAATGGCAAAAAAGGGTTTTTCTTAAAATGGGAGCAAACACAAGTGAGAGCTGCAAACAAAATATTTTTTTTTTTTTTTTTTTTGGGGGGGGGGTGTTTACAAAACAAAACAATGCAAATATTTTTTTTAGATGAAAGACATCCAAACATTTGACATGTTGGATTGGCAAAAGGAACCTCACCCCATTCCTATATTAAATGAAAATTTGTTGTTGTATTTATATTATCAAAAACATTTGACAAGAAATAAACTTTGATACAATTTTAGAACTACAAGATAAGAATACCCTCTTAGTGGTGAGAATTTCACTATAATGTCAAGTACCATTTCAAAGATACGCACAAACAGTAAAAACTAACACGCACGCACACAAACACACAACTAAACAAACACACGGGACGTATTAAATCTGCAGGACTTGCAAAATCCCCATGGCTTTTCAAGCAAAGAGGATAACTTAAGGCCTTTTTAAAAGTGAGGGGGAAGCATTTTGTTGTAATTGTTTTGACTAAAATCCAAAATAAAACCAACCAAAAAACCAACAACTGGACAAAAAAAAAAAAAAAAAAAAAACGAACCAAAAAACCCAAAGAAAACAATACATAAAACAAACAGAAAAAGGGAGGTTGTTTTTTTTTTTTTTTTATTATTTGCTCATGTGAATAGGAACCCCCTAGAGGTCTTATTAGCACATAAAACTGACCTGTTTGTTTAATTAATACCACAATTAGCCCATAATAACATCAAACATTTCAGATGGAATAACACTATAATTTAAGAAAATTTAAACACTCCCAAAAAAAACTTGATTGGACCGTAGCCCAAAGGTGAGTAGGCTACAAGAATCTGATAATTTTTTTAAGCAAGATGGATAAGGGGGATACAAAGCTGTAACACAAAACCACCTCCAAACTTCCACCCATTTGATGATTCACAAAATTATATCCATAGGACCCCACCCTCGGCTCCGCCCACGTACCCCATCAATCCTCAATGACACTGACAATCCTCCCCACAATGAATAGAACACTAACACTCCCCACCGACTTCCACACCTGAATCACACCATAAAACCCATATGTTATTGTTATGACGTCGTGGACGCCTAAGTCGAACTCCTTCCCCCACAAAAACACGGCCTTGTGCCAAATGATTAAATTAATCGAATAAACAGTTTTAATGATCTTTAATTGATTTGGTCAAGGAATTTGTGTAAAACCCAACACACAAAGTGGTAAAAAAAAACAAAGGGGACTAAAATAGAATTACACAAATTACACCCAATTATTTATACTTATTGTAAAACAGAATTGTCACTGATGTCCAATTGTAGCGTTGCAGTTCAACGATGTATGTTTTCACAGCGAAGACTCCAAAAGGACAGTGAAAAGTCATACAAAAACTCCTCAGGTATTATATTCCAAGGGATTCTCATGTCCTGAAGGAATCTTGTCAGCCGAGTCAAGACTTGACGGGGCTTTCCCTCGACGACAAATGTTCCCCCAATAATAAAATACCAGGTAAATTATACCAAATCAGTCTGTCGCATGTCCTCATAGTAGGACCCACAATGGAATCCCATTGTTTTTTTATTCCAAACTGAAGCTCTTTGGCTTAAAAGACGACAGCAGGACAATGTTCGCGATTCAGCTACGGCGGCATCACAAAATTTAAATCCTGGCACTAGATGTAGAAACTCAAATCTACATAATTGTAGAGAGAAAAACGAGCTATAATTATACTGTATAAGCGCCAGCGCTCTAGTCCGTCCTTGGATTTCAACTGCTGGCCACAGTCTTAGTCACAATTACTATTTATCTTCACACAGCTAGAATTCCCTTTACACAATAATCATTACATCAGTCTCATGCATAAACATGACCTTGCACCCTCAAATCAGATTCACAATCTAATTCATCATTAATATATAACCTTTGGGGGGAATTCCCTCGGTTTCTGCATATTTGATCTCAAAAAGCATAAAAAAGTTTCTAAGTTGTACAGCTTGGGAATTCCCCACTTCCCTTATTGTGCAATCAAAACAGGTGCAAGTTAGCAAACAAAACTAGGGGTATTCTCCTTTTCTCTCTTATAGTACACAAAAACTACGTTCCCGTGAGAAAGTCTTCCCAATAAATTGAGAAAAATACTTTTTTAAAAAGTTAATCAGAAAATGGAGGCATATAACATCCTCCCCCTAAAAAAAATGGGAATGAAATGACAATTTTCCAAAAAACTGGCTTTATACTTTAAAAACAATTGTGGTTAATTTTTTTATTTTTTTTCTTTTTTGCAAATTTTACACTTTATAATGTTCTTGCATGGCTGCCTTCAGTATATTTACATAAAATGAATACTAAATTCCGAACAAAATTTAGGAGCTCTGGAAAGGCATCTGCCCAGACATTATCTGTTCTTGATTGTCTTATGTCCAGAATTGTATTCCTGTAACCGAGTTGAAACTCCAGAGGTTAAAATCTTGTCAGGTGGAGTTTCTAAATTCATCATCCACCCAAAATTTAATTGAAAACAATTCTAAATAGCTATAGGGACATTGTCCCATATGCATCAAAGTGGCGTTTGGACTGGATAGATTCCAATCTCACTTCTAACTTGGCTCACTGAAGCTGTGACAATTTGGTCGGCTAATGCTGAACGACTACATCCAATGTCCGGGGTTATGACATGTGTATCACGGCGTTACATCAGGAAATAATGTTGTCCATCAGAATGAACTTTCAATTGCACATTGTTGGACTTGTGGTAGGTGACCTAGTTTCTTGTCTATAATTGCAAGTATGTCAGAATTTTGCAATTTGGAAACCATATTAATTTCTGTGTTTACAGTGCGTGTCTTGTTCCGGGTTCTGTCTCTGTGATTTCATCATTTGACACTCATCACTTACTCTGGATGACACCACAAACACAGGCTTAAAATTATCATCTCTCTCATTAAACTCTTTGAGCATATTTAGTGACATAATGTCGACTTTTATGTCTACCTGGTGTTTTAATCTCATAGTCAAGGTCTCCCACATTGTTCTCAATCTATATGGTCCAGAATACTTGGCTTGCAAAGGAGGCCCTGGTGTTGAAAACGTGCCCGAAACATTGTCACTGGCAAGATAACTAGCTGCGGGACCTTCGTTTCATACAATGTTTCATTTGCCTGACTCTGTTGAGATTTTGGTTGGCAATTTCCAGTGGCTCTTTGGAGCTGGTCTGAAGTGAACCACCTCGTTATCAAAATTCACGTCGGATTTACACACAACCACTTTTCTTTCAGTAGTTTTCAATGGTCCCCTACCTTTGGACCAAAACAACTCAAATGACTAAATCCTAATGACTCTGTTTACAGCCTCCCTGGTAGCAAAATAACAGGAGATGGAACTCCCCTCATCCCAATACCCTCTCAAATCAAAACAATAGGTTTGGATCATTGTTTCAATGTTTGGTGGCCTTTCTAGGCCCCCTGGGATTCGGGGTGGGATGCTGAAGAACTTGTAATGGGAAAATTCCCCAAATGGTCATGACTTGTTGGAACCAACTGCCATGAAATTTGATCCTGATTCAGATTGAAATTGATTTGGAAGGCCTACTAAGGTGAAAAATTTGGTAGAGCTTTTCACTTATAACTCTGATGCTTAATATTCTCAAGGTATAGCCTCAGGGAATCTTTGGGAGACCAAGCGGGTCAGTAAATACTGATTTCTGACTTGGTCTTTGGAAGTGGTCCTACGCAGTTAGTTATACACCCTACACTAAATGGCTCCTCCCAAATGCTGGGTCATGGTGCAAGGGGCAGGAGTAGGATTTTGATTAGGCTGCCAACCATTGAATGTGTGCAAGTCTTACACATTACTCAGACACATTTTTCTGAGTGTAGGCCACCCAACAATGACTCATAATTCTGTGTAATGTGTATTTCTCACACCTAAGTGTCCTGCCATGGGATACATGGTCTATGCCTATCACATGTCCCTATGGTATACGTTGGCACTCCCAATTTCGATGCACGACCTTCCATCCCCTCATTCACCAAGGGAATCGGGGTGAGCCGCCATTTTCGCATGAGGACACCATTTTGTTGGTAGAAACATACAGGAATTTGCTCGGCTGCCTGTTGCGACAATGCCATCTCACCTAATGTCCTAAGTGCTGGGTCGTTGGGCTGCTCATTTCCAGATTGTCATGATTTAAAGGGTCTCATTTACAGTCCTAAACCCTATCATGCTCAGCGGCTGGATTTTCAGTGTTTACCAGGCTTTGTCACATTGTTTGTGCTCAGGGGCTGGATTTCACTAACAGGGATTTAGTCTCCCCTGAAGAGGGAAGATGACCTCCAAATTCCCTCATTTTGAGAGAAAAGTATCCTCTAATATTATGGGACCCAAGTCATCCTCGAATCTCCTATGTGAAGAGTATTTTGCCTCATCACTGATCACTGTTTTCCTGTGAGGCTTTCTGGTCGATTGACCTAGTTACTGCACATGCTGGGAAAGTCATGTCCTCATCAAATTTATCACACTGTACAAGGGCACCTGGGAAAAATATGGGATCGGGAGTATTTCCCCCCTCGCCAAACCATCCCTAACAACAGGATACCCCTTTAAGGGGCAGTTCTTGTCTAACACCAATTGTGACAGGTCCAGAAACCAAGTCTGAGTTCAAATTCTTTTGTGAAGAGGGACACTAAACATATCCATACCTATACTCCCCCTGAAATCAATGCACTAGTCTGTGGCAAGCTCTCAAGAGCAAATGGACAGTGCATCTTCCCAATATAATGGACTGCGCGCAGCACGGGTCCCGAATGATTCTCATGGGTTTTGATCTTAAACTATCACCTGAAAGTGAGCACAAATCCCTCCAAAAGAAAAGGCTTAAAGTCCTCCCTTCTTTTTCTATTGTTGTAAATTCCCGTTTGTGGGATTTCTTGTTTGAACAGAGTGAGAAATTTTGACCTTCCAAAGTAACTGCACAAACTATTGTTTGCTCCTTTTGGCTTTCCCAGTTTGGTGGATCGCCATGTATCTCCCAACACCTTGACTTGGTATGTCCTGGCTTTTACAGTGAGATGGAAACTGTGCTTTGGGTCCCATCCAATTGCTTTTGATTAGCACCAACCATTACTGTCTTTACGCCCCTTTTCATGGGAACCTGGACTGGATCCCCCCGGGTGCTACAATGAGCGCTTTGTAGAAGAATTATTGTTGTATTGTTGTACCTAGTAAATGCTTGGCTAGGCCACTAGTATGACTTAATTGTGAGTCAAAGCCTAGTCGTCGGCCTTACGGTGCTTAAGCAAATACTGTCAATTTTGTTTTCATCCAGAATGTGTTTTGATATGATGGATGGATGTAGACACTGTTGAACTCTTCAACACTAACATCAACTCCCTAAGTTGACCAAATTTGCCAACTTCTTTTGAGAGAAGCCCGGGTCAAACATGTGTTTCCTTACACGGGCAATATCAACATGGTCTGTCATCCTTTTGCTGACAAGACATGAATTTTGTTATAGATGACTCTTGGACCCAATGGCTTATGCTTTGAGCACGTCCTGCTGAAACCTCTCATAATCACTAATCTGTCAAGACATGGCCGACTATATTCTCGGGCTCTTAACCAATGAACAATGACTGTAGCAACAACGGCCAAGACTCCTGGGCCATTTTCAAGTATTGGCAATTTTCTCAAAAGTGTAGAAGTATGTGTCACTTATTGTGCCTGACATCTTGGACCAGGCGAATATTTTTCGCCACATCAAACAAGAGGGTTGAAGAGTCTAGACGAGCTAGACTGTTGGATTTGCAATTTTTCTAATCAAACTGAGCTTCAAGCTCCTTTTTGTATCTCATTTTGCAATTCCATTCCTTTTGTATCATTTCATTTTGCAACTTTCCTTTTATAATTCTTTGTCGGTTTTCAATTTGGCACATGGCCAGTCTTTTTGCTTGGATCTCTTTTTGAATTGCATCGGCAATGTTTTTTCTAATCAATTCTTCTCTTTTGCTTTTGTTGGTATTGCCAATTTTCAATTCGATTTCTCATTCCTTCTGAAGTGAGTTCTTTCACATGAATGTTATCACTTTCACCCGTTCAAGAATTTCTCTATCTTTCCAAATACGAACTATCCCAAACATCTTCCTGGACAAATTTGTCAATCAAACTATTTTTGATGACTTGCTTTCTCGTAGTATGTTTTGCCTCAAGTCAGAATGCTTAGGCTTATGTTTCATTAACCAGGAGTTCAGCTCTCAAACTTCTCCCAAGTATTTGCCCTATGAAAACTTCTGGGTCAAACTCCATTGTGATTGTTGACTTACAACACAATATACAGTAACTTGAACCAAACTGACAAATGTTAGTAAAGGTAATACACCACAAAAATTGGGTATGCCAAAATGTGCACATGTTTACAATATTCTTCACACATTTTTTTTTAATGTGTAAATGCTGAACAATAAGGCTCAATTATATCAATTCAATTACGAAAAACGAGCCCCCAATTGGTATGGTTAGTGGACGCCTGAGGTCGAATACTTACAAACACAATATAATAAACGAGCCTGTGCACAAATGATTATAAAATTTTATTAATAAACAGTTTAATGATCTTTACTGATTTGGGTCAAGAATTTGGTATGTCCAAAATTACCTATAAATCAAGAAGACACCGACAACAATTTTATTAGCTTAATTTGTAAAAAGAAATGTCATGATGTCCACATGTCGCGTTGCCAGTTCAAACGATATGTCCTCACAGCGGAAGGACTCCAAAATGACAGTGACAGTTCATACAAAAATCCTCAGGATTATATACAGGGAATCTTCTCAGTATGAAACGTAATCTGCCAGCAGTCAAGCACGCCGGGGCTTGCCCTCGCGACAAGCTTCACAATATAATAAAATCCAGGTAATAAACCACCATCAGTCTGTCGCCATTGTCCTCATTATAGGACCACAATTGGACTCCTTTGTTTTATTCCACAAACTGAAGCTCTTTGGCTAAAAGACGCCAGCAGACAATTTTAGCTCAAGCTCCGGCGGCATCCAAAAATTAAATCCTGGCACTAGATGTAAGAACTCAAATCTACCATTCTTGAAGAAAACAGATATATTGATGTTATAGCTCCAGAGCTCTCGTTCAGTACTCTGATTTCAATGCTGTGCCAACTGTGCAGTCCTTCTTGGTGGGTCACAATCCTATGTTATGTGTGTACGACACAGCTAGAGTTCCTTTCTCACAATAATCTCTTAGGACATGTTTTTTTCCATGCTGTTATGAGGTAATTGACTATGACGTTGGGTCACCATCCAATCAGATTCACCATCTATGAATGTCATCATTTCCATAATAACTTTGTGGGGGAATGCCCTGTTATGGTGTTTCTTGTGCCTCATTTTTATCTCAAAAGCATAAACAAGTTTCTAGTTTACATCTTGGGGAATTCCCCACTTCCCTTATTGTGTCATATATCTAAAACAGGTGCAAGTAGCACAACAAGTAACTAGGGGTTAGATCCCATCGTTTTGCTTTTTATAGTAAGACAAAATATCTTTCCAGTGAGAAAATTCTCTTCCCAATAAATTGAGAGAAAAATAATATTTTTAAAAGTTTAATCAGAAAAAAAGGGAGGCATTATAACAGATCAATAAAGTACAAGGCCAAACCAGACCTCAATGGTCGCCGAGTAGGCCATGCGCTGGTATAATGTGTTCTGCACCTTCCCAGCATATCTACACAATCTGCGCATCACCAACACAATGATCACTGTTGATACGGTCGCTTCGTTTGTCGACGGCAGCGATAAATCAAGTCTGACTGGACGACTTTCACTTTCCGTAAATTTTTCAATGACCAAGTGATCTTGCGACCAACATCAACACCTCACAAGAAGCTACGAAGATTGTTGGTCACGTAGCTAGGTTTGTGCGAACCACAGCCATAAAATAATGATGTTTGGATCCGAATCAAAACGTCTCGCTAGACCTTGCCCCTAACGAGGAAGAACGATAAGCGCATCTTGCTCGAACCGGGCGGGCCTAGAGCTTAAAAAAATGAACATGATAAAATTCCCAACGTGCAAAATTGAATAAAGGACCAAACAAAAGTCGCCACCACTGTGAAGAAGCGCTGAATCGTGCTAGTGAGAGCCGTTCCGATAATCCTAACTAGAGGTCTGTACATCGGGACATGGTATGTGTGTATGTTTCACATTTTATGGCGCAACGCCTTTAACATGGACGGGACCTCAAGTATGACTTTGAGAACGTCCTTTTCGAACCAGCCGTTACAAATAAGCAATACCTATGTACTCAGGGTCACGAGCCCTCAAAACACCAGTGTTGTGATACACAGATCGAATCTGTTTTAGTGGGATAAACCTCACATAACACAGAGGAAGGTGTATTTGTTGCAAAACCCCGATACATTCTCCCACACATAGCAGTGTGGAAACCAAATGTATGGTTACACTGCCCGTCAGTCTTTTGCTTAAATACAATAATATGAGCCCGACTTACTAGAATCACACAGACATGATTACCCACACAACCCAAAAGCATTCTTAGAACAATTTTTCAATGATCACTATCAAGGAAAAATCACAGAGAAACATGGGAAATTTTGCACACAATTTCAGAAGTTTCTGTGTTCTGTTGGACATGATAACAAAAGAGAGATGTAAGGGAGTTTGTTCATCCCCAATCAATATTGCCCATATGGGATTTATAACTATTGAATGTTGATCTCAATTCATGTTGGTTATGGTTGGCGGCAAGAGTGCACACAAAAATTGCACTTTTTCATTGTCCAGTAGTAAGTTACAGTATTGTATTCAAGGTAGTGCTACTCGTCAAAGAAGGTAAAACAGTAAAATGATGTCTCGTCAACAAAAACTGCGTATGTGCAATCATGGTCTGCCTTGTGGGTGAGGGGTTTGTCTGAGCAATAGTGAAGACACACATTCGATGGGTGTTAGCTGTGACTTCACAGAAATTTCGTTCGGCGGTTTTAATGATACTTACAAGATCTGGAAAGAAATGCCGTCACGATTGTGCCACATTTGTTTACCCCAATGCCCGAGGATGATTTAAAAAAAATTTCTTAAAATTTCAAGTTCAGTTCTTCCGTCCAAACTCCCTGGAATTTATTATGATGAGGCAAGACAGAGATTCGGTATGTCAGCACAGAGGTCCGCTGAATTCAGTCCCTGTTAAAGACCCAAATAAATAGGGAAAGTCCGTCGAACAGAGATTAGAGAGGAATACTGTGTATGAAATGAGAGCGCATGATTGCGGTCGTACGTCGGCGCATGATTATTCACGGCTCATGTCAATCGTCATACTGCATGATTAAGGAACGCGTCCGGATGCGGAGCTATCACTACAAAAACGTTGTATCCATGGCGTATTTTTACCACCAATTTATCTCGCCGGAAGCTATACAACATCCAGTCAAAGCGGACAGCGAGTAGAGCGCGCACAACCAGACTTTGCCCAAGATCAACTGTCGATGCTATGATGAAGAAACTCGCTAGCTGCGACCGTACTTGCGACGGAAGTATATCATGGGGTTTTTGAAAATGTTTACAAATTGGGTCGGCGACATGTATGACTCTTCACCTGTCTCCTGTCACTTGGATTTCCGGTTTTGACTTAGTCTGTGAAGTGGAATTATCGTCCTCTGAAAAGTGCATTAAATTATGTTTTATTAAGTTTATATTTCTTCGTGAAAAACTACTTACAACATTTAAGGGTGGTTCTACCGAGTCTACAGCCAAAAGTAAGTAACTTTGCTAAAAATGGACCTCATTAGAGAATCATAAGTTGAGCAAAATTGTTTCTAAATCGGGTCCCGAGTTGCATTTTTTAGCGGATAAGGACGGCAGTGTAAAACATGTCAGGTTGATAAAAGATATGGCCAGTCAAGTCATGTTCGCAGGAATGGGTAGAGACAGGCATACATGTAGCTTCGTCTCACACTTCGTAACGTATGGACCTTCCGTGAGAACTTTCTTAAATTTAGAAAGTCTTTTACCCAAACAGTTTTGAGGACATTACCTTCCAAAATGTCTCCTTTGGTGCAATATACATACTCTCCATTTGGTTTTTTTTAAAAAATCCTTAGACTGAAGTTTGGACTCAGTGGTAGGTGTAAATCGTGAAGTTGTTGAGCAGTAAGAACTCACAACAATATTGCACACACGCCGGGGCACATTTTTTTGATGTTTATGTTGATAAAGTTTGAGTCACCCAGTTAGGCCAGCCTCCTTTGAACCAATCCAACGCATGCTCACAGAAAAATACCTTCCGTGCGTACAGTCAAACGATGGAGAGAATCAGCTAAGCTCCACACCGGTGACCGTAGCTGTTGAGGTGCCATGATCGCCCTTACAATGCCCCAATTGGGGTACTTTTACATAAATCGTGCGTCAATCAAAGCCGCCATTTTCACGGCAGGACTCGACGCTGAGCTCGGGGCTGTGTTTTTTTTTTTTTTTGTCACAATAGAAACCCAATGATTGGGCTACATTTTCCACCACTGCCGACCGGGGTCCACGCCTAGACTGCATTTTTGTTAGCAACACTGGAGAACTGCTATTTCAGAGCAACAAACACGTTTGATCTTCGACTGGAGTTTGCATGACAAAATGTTAATATGTCACAATTCCAAGTGCGGTTTTACTTAGATTACAAAGGATGAGAGGAATACAATAAGATCGACAGGTTGGTGCAAAGTATTTCAGCATTGTATAAATATTCGAGATTTTGTCTGAGAGGTCCTCTTTTGCCACGAGGAAGGACCCTTAGCACAGTCCGACTGATATGTATATCAGAAGGACTGGGAAGCTGAGGTCTAGCCATAATGTAGCTAGTTTGGGACCGCAACACAAGCGGTGTATCCATGGGCCCTTACAAAAATTGGTCCATTGAGTTACTGCAAACTTTCAAACTGATCTGAGCATGCGCATACCTTTATAGCAAAGGTACTCCGCGAGGTAACCATCGGAATCAGTTAATGAGCGGTTTAAGCGTGCCGTGTGCATAACTTTCACCGCGACATGGCTGCTTCTACCTCACTCATGTTTGTACCGGTGTGCGAAGGCAAGGTTGTAATTGTAGAATGGACGGTAGTAAACATGCAATGCCAATGCCCAAGTCAAATCAACCATTTGACCCTATAACATTACGAGATCATCTATTTTCTTTAATTACACTTTACAGTACCAACCTTGGTTACCCCCGGCCCCCTGGAAGGTTAATGGATCGATCCATGGGTTCCTAATGTCACTCTTGGAAGACAGGGTTATTGAAAGCACAACACATGTCCACATAGCTCATACGTTGTTTTTTACATGCTGTAACTGCCTTAAAAATAGTGAGTATGCGTGAAACTTAACCTTTCACTTAGTTGTGGTACGACTAATCCAAAAATCGCACATAGTACTGCAACATAATTGCTAACTTTATAAAAATCAAGGAAAAGTTGGCTTTGATGGCATTGTTCTTGAAATCTCATGATACGAAATAAACAAGCAGCACAACCAATCTGCCCATTGCTGAGAGTTGTTGATAAAGCTATTATAAGGTGTGATGAATGGCGTGGATGAGTGACCATCTCTCAATTTCAAGTGGTTCTAGAATCGGGGGTATATACTTCTGTGCTTAGATTATTATTGTTTTCAGAGTGATATGGTCAGAGATGCATGGGGCTCTGTCAGATAATGCACGTGTCATCAGATAATTCACGTGTCATCAGATAATGACCGGGTCATCAGATAATGCAACGATACATCAGGATAATGCACGGTCATCAGAAAGCACGGGTTCATCAGATAATGCAGGGTCATCAGATAATGTGACGCGGGTCCACCACAAGTCACAACCCTAGTAGCTATCTAGAATACCGTCATCATATTGATATCGCTTATGCTCAATATCAAGTAACAGGCAGGCGTCGTATACTAATACCCTCTACGAACTTAGATATACAATCTATGGTTGGAAGGTCTAACTTCAATATGTGTTGAAAAAAATATTGGTTCTCGTTTAACGGCTTAGTGAATCTCAAAGTGCGCAGCATTCAAATAATGTGATTTTTGTTATGTTTCTTCCGAAAGCGTTATATCTTAATTACGACGTTTGACATAAAATAGTGATCTAAAAATATAAAAGTCTTATGTTTAATTGTCAAAGTATCGAAAGCCTTTCAGAAAGTGAGCTGAAATACTGAAAACTTCCCGACCTTGTGCCGTGACGTCTAGGCGAGACTTGATGGGACGCACCAGTAACACCGCACGCACGCGTGGCTTAAAGCGACGGCGTTGGTTCCACTCGCGCACAAAGATGGCATGACCATTTGAGCGTGGTACAGTTGCGTCAATGTTATGACACTGCACTGCACAAAGGTAGAGACACGGACTTATCATGTTGCTACTATAATAGTAGGCCCATGAGGAATTTAAGTGTCCTTCAAGAACCCAAAATTCACAATAAAGTGTTTTCCAGATGACAGAAAGAGAAACCAGTTAATGTTTTGTAACATAATGTCGTGCGTTGGTCTTTAAAATCTAATACAGTGGGCATTGGAATTGGTAGAAGAGTTTAGAAGAAAATTCGTATGCGATTTATTTTAATGTATGCAAATCGTCATGATGGGTTTTGTTTTGGAAAAAAGTAAGGGCAGTGAGAAATAAAAAGTTATCTTTTTTCAATTCCTTGACGCGTTTCATCATAAATGGTTGTTTTGAAACTGCCAGGGAAGGTGCGAGAAAGATTAAGCCACTCTAAGCCGTCTTAGAGAGTCTGATTTTCTCGCACTTCTCAGATAATTTTCAAAAAAAACTAACAAACCAAAAGAATTGCGTCAAGGGCTTTGGGCACTATTCTAGCGTATAAACGTTGGACTGTATGGAGTATAGAAAGGTGTTTTAATTTTAAAAAACTACCTCAATTTAGAACATACAGTTAATTATAATGTGATGTAATGATTTTGATGCTTAGTGTTTGCTAAAGTTTGACGGATAAGGACCACGCCTCAGTGCATTTGACAGGATAATTGCACTGAACCGTATGGGTCAGTGCACGGCAGCACTCGAGCCTACGGCTCTCGTGCTGCTGCACGACCATACGGTCGGTGCCGAATTATCCTGTCGAATGCACGAGGCTAGGTCCTTATCCTTATAAGAACATATTGTCAGTAAGTAAGTCTTTGTATTTCAGTAGTGCTACTCCTGTCTAATGAAAGTAAACCGAAATGATGTCAACAAAACATTGCTGCGGTGCAATCCTAGTCTGGCATGTTTCACGGTTGAGGGTTTGTATGAGCAAAGCTGAGGACACACGTTCGATGGGTGTACCCTGGAAGGTGGCCAGCCAAAATGCAAAAATTACCAGCTGACAAAATCGCATTGGATTAGTTGAACACGCAGTGGCCTGTACGATCGACATGGTTTCAAATTTGCACCCAAATTAGCTGGACGTCAATGTTAATACCAAAAATAATTCCTAAATCCCCAAATAAACTCCAATAAAATACACCATCAAAGAAAAGAGGGGCCTTTTACTCACCAAAAACAAGCAAGTTGGTCAGATTTGAAGCAAACTCGCACCAAACGGCGACACAAAAAATGTAGGTTACTCGGCGAAAACCTAAGTACCGACAGAATATAAGCAATTTTGATGCATGAAAGTAGAATCCAACCCGAACCCACTGCCGGACCTCCCCCGCCCCTCCACCTCGCCGCCGCATCGATTATGATGGTCACATGAGGTGTTTTAACAATAAGAAGAAGCTTTAAAACGAGGGAACTCCCATATCAATACATCGACTTGAGTTAGAGGCGTAATATGACACGTTGTCTATACAACCTTGAAAAAAATTATAATAAAGGAATCTTTGTATATTCTGGAGGCCTGATATATGAATAATACCAAAAAATTTTCCGCCCTCAAGTGCTGCATTAGTCAGATCCGTCCAAGGTCAAAGGTCAACAACCTTTATATGGCCTATGTTATGGGTTATAATCTGCTCATCCAAAGTGGATAGAATCAAAAAGATTGGGTCTATACCGAGGTTTGGGGGTCAATAAACACATAAAACAGTCTTGAGGCTTACAAATCTGACTCATTATCTTTCAGCATAGAAGCCTTTATTAAAATTTTCCACGTTTTCTCAACATAACTTAGCCAATTCGTCAGTCTGTACAAGTACCAAATAATCCACCCAAAAATTGACCATAATCTATAACGAAAACAGCCAAAATACTATTGTAAAATCAGTGGATATCGATGGTTGATAAAACATTCTTGGACAAATATTCAGTTGGTCCACTTCAGAAAGAACATATTACCAATTGTTGAAAATAAGCCAACTCCTGAACCTGCATCACAGGGCGCAGTGATTCGCCCTTTCTCCACCAAATGTTTTGTCACAAAAAAAATAAAAACAAACCTTAAACAACCTTCTTGAGCGGTGGAGAATAATGGAGAAAATAACATAATTGAGGGAGGACCGTAATATATAGGTCGTTTTTACCAAAGTAGGGGCAAAAGGGGTCTTAATGTGACCCACGTGACATGTAACTTGAAAAATTCTAATTAAAGGACTTTGGTTGTATATTCTGGTAGGCCTATATATGAATAAATTATGGAAAGATTGTCCGGCCTTCTGTTGCTGCGTTGGTCAGATTATTCAAGGTCAAAGGTCAATGACCTTTAAAGGCATGTGATGGGTCAAACTGCTCAGCCAATTGGCCTAGAAGCGCAAAAAGGTTGGGTGTCTATACCAATTGTTTTTCTAGTCAATAAAAATGCAGCCAGCTTGTTGCTTTTTAGATAGAAATAGCGTTGGGCTATAGACGGTCAATGCTTCAGCTCAACTTCGAACACAGGCTCATGTGATACTGTAATCCACCTTGATCCCACTTTCGAGGAAAAAAAAATAAAAATGAAAAAAAATGCGAAAAAACCAGGGTGGCCCCAGTTCGAAAAAAATCCAAAATGGGCCGCCCCAAATTGTCAAAAATTTGATTTTTGACCATTAAAAAAAAAACTCGTGTGATTTTTGATTCAATTTGCCTTAATTTTGGTGGCAACATACCATGTTTTGGGGTATTAGTAATCCCGCTAGGCAACTTTTCATTTCACCACAGCCTTTCGTTTTCTGAAAATGCCGCCCGTTTTTGCTTAAAATTGAGCTCTGAGGGCGCTTTCCAATAACATGGCATCGATTGATAATGGTGCATTTTAACATTCAAAAAGTTGAAGAGAATTTTATACGAACACTTGCTGAAAATTTGACTGTGTGGTGTGTGCGGTTTTAACAACTATAGGCTTTTAATGTCATAAAAAATGCCCTCCATTGAAACCTACACGTAAGAAAGTTTGTTGACCCCTGCTGTGTATTCCAATGGAGTGTTTTTGTCAACATTTTAAATTGATGACATGGGAAAATGGTAAGTGCTACACAGCTCTAGTCCTTCAAAAAAATGATGAATACAAACCAATTGATGAAGGACCAACAGTTAAAATTTAAAACTTTTGATATGATATGATATGTACTTTTTGGGGGGAAAGCGGCCTCCTAGCAGTCCAATTTAAGATAAACTGCATAACGAGAAAACTAAAAGTCGTTTGGCTGAGATTAGATGATTAGAAGTTGCATATAATGATTACTTGCAGGCCAAAACATGGGTATTGCCACAAAAATGCAGGTGATTTTTAAACAAACACACTTATCAATTTATGGTCAAAAATATGATTTTTTGGCCCATGTGGCGGCCATATTTTGGATTTTTCGTTGGGGCACCCTGGTTTTCCACTTTAAATTTTTTGTCTTCGAAAATGGGATAAGCATTAATTTTAAATTAATCATTCTAGCATGTGTTCGAAGTGATCTGAAAACTATGACCCAAATATGCCCCTCTATAGCCCACCTTAATAGAAAGCACTTTAACAGAATTTTACAAAGTTTTTCTCAACGTTAAATTGGCCAAAATCTTCAGTCAGGTACAAATACTAAACAACAATATTATTAGTAAAGAGTATTGACCTTAATATATATAATAATGAAAACAGCTACAATATTATTGGCAATGCTCAGTGAATAGTGTCTGGGACAGATCCTCGAACTCATGAGTCCTGTTTGATTTAATAGTGTGGTACTTACTAGTGATAGCCCTTTTGCATAAATATTCATTGAGTACTATTAAAACCACATTACCACGACTAATGAGCCAACTCCCGAAAATAGTCGGGACATGGCAAGCACCCCATATCACAGACCAAATCAAGCGGCGCTGTAATTTGCCTTTCTGCACAAAATATCTCTCTCACAAAAAAAAAACCCAAACCAATCCGACAAAAAACCTTCCCACGACCTTCTTGTTGGAGGAGAATAACAAATTGCGTGAGCGCCAAGGTCGTGGAAGGTAGGAATCATCCTCACATGTATCGCCCTCTCACTCCTGAGAGTGAAATACACTGTTACTAGTGCTAGCTTCCTTCCACAACCTTACTTTGCACAAATACCACTGCATGCTAAGCGGTGGCGGAAGAAGAAGGCGCAGAAGGTAGCCCAACACCAACCGCAACCCCTGTCAATGCCCCACCCATAGTTGTCTAATGCTCCTGGGTCAAGCGCTAGGTCGATCAGCCAATGCAAGAGGGATTGGACGGCAACACCCTTCTCCGCCTGACAACACACGCATCAAATAGGACTTGTTTGAAATGGTGAGTAGAACTCACCCGACATTGCCAAAAGGTTCTGGATGAAGGCCTCTTTATAGAATTCCCAGGAGGATGGAAGAGTGAGCTCGAACATCATATGTCCTAATCATGGGGTTTGTGTGTGCATTCAGGATCGAGGAAATCCAGACTAGCTAATGTGTCCCTTGCTGAGGAGTCTCTGAAGAGTCTGCAAACTATTGTAGAAGATCAGCCTGTAGTCCCGTGACCCAATCTGGAGACAAAGGTTGAAAGTGGTTTGGGGTTCCCTAATGGATACTGAACATTTTTGACTCGGGCTTGCCGCTTGAAAGTCCCGGGCATTTTTGGGAGGGGTCATCAAAGGTCAAATAGGGGTCAAAATTGAAAAATGACCAAATTGTATCAAATTTTATCAAATTATTCGTCTGGTCATAAGGAATCCAAAAATGTATAGTTTGTTCACCTCCGACCTTTATTAGGAGAGATATGGTCAAAAATGTCAAAAGGTCAATGCACTTTTAGAAGGGGTCAAATTCGCTAAAAATGGTAAACATTGTCCGATTTTAATGATATTAGTGTCTAATGATATGTTTTCCTGCATGCCAAATTCAACTAAGCAACTTTCAAATTCAAAAATCATAGCTCTGACTTTGAAATTTCAAAATGGCTGACACACACACGCACAAGTTTAATCATCAATGGTACACGTAACCCCCGGGGGGTTCTCACATTGGGTGCAGTATGGGTATGTGCCGCCTATAAGACCCTCATTTTCAGGCTCTTTTTCAGTTCCAGAGACCCCCATCTTAGGACCATTTAAGTTCCGGAGGCCCTACTTTTCATGTCCAAAGCCATATTCTAACAAATTTTCTGTAAAAACCCTCAAAAAGAGCTGGAAATGATGAAATAGCAGCTTATTTTCTGAAATTGTTTGAAAACCTAGTCGGAGAGACCCCATTTTTTGGGGCCTCAAAGCAGCTCGGAGCCCCGGCCGGACACGGGGGCCCCCCACAATCCACAAAAGGGGCAAAGGGTCAACTTTGCTATGAATCTTTTGATAAAAATGTCAAAATTTAGAGAAATTTTGACAAGGTCCACATTTTGGTGATGAAATGGTCAAAAGGTCATAAAGGACCATTTAGGGCGGTTTTTAGGTCCACTTTTGCAAAACGTCCACTTTTTTAAAGGTCCACTTCATCGGAAGTCAGCACCCCCTTCTTCCCCCCACCCACCAAAAAAAAGAATCCCTGGTACGGGCCCCCGGGCCTCAATTTTTTAAATCCTGGAGGCACACACCTACCCCCAAAAAAGTGGAGAACCCCCCTCCGCTACCCTTGCTTGCTTGCACAGTATAAATTACGGGTGTCATATCTTGATGCAGAGTTGAAACACTGTACAATCACAGTCAGATGCCCACATACTATTCGTGCAGAATGAAGATTGAATTAGCGACTCTCGTAACGTCCCACCTTGATGCAGAGGTGTGGGTGAGGTATAATGGGGAGCTGGGTCATAAAATTCAGCATGAGGAATGGCTGTTTAATATATATATAGTTGGCTATTGTTGTTACCTTCAATATGTGAATCTAGTGTGCAGGGGGGAATTCTGCGTGTGGATTCTTCGTCATTGCGTCACATCGCCTCCCGAAACATAGGCCTACATTAACCGGGCGTTAGCCTATTGTTCACTTAGCAAGAAAAACACTAAGTATGTGGTTGTTTTGCAAACCTCAACAGATATTTGGGTTTGCTTTTGCTACCCTAAACAAGTACTGTGGTTTAATTACTACCTTAAACAAGTTTAATTTGCATGACTTTGTAAATTCTCCTAACACAAGTATTTACATATAATTTTGCTAACCCTAACGAGTATTTTATTGTGCTGTAACCATAACAATGAACAGACTATAGTCTCTTATTGTACTCTACCTTGATAAAGGGAATTCATACCATTTATTTGAGACGTTTTAGTTTGTATTTTAATCACTCATATGTGTAATAAAAGTATCGATTTGCATCACATTCCCCCACCCCCCACCACTGGCCTTTTTTTTTAAATTCTAAAGAAATTGAAATTACTTATACTATCTATCAGTACTTTTTATTCTCCACACATTCACAATCTCTGGAATAATTCAGAAATTGTTTTAAGTGTTGTGATTGAAATTAATTTTTACATTAAATTGTAAATTTTACGGTAATATTTTCGCAGAATTGCTCCTAGAATTTCTTGTAAATTGTAGCTATTTTTATAACTTAAATCCAACACCATGTTAATTAGATAAGTATTGTGGGTCCCTAGCAACCCCCCCTTGTCCAAAAACGGAAGTGTCATTAAAAAATTGATTAAAACATAAAGTAATTATGAATATTTTCTTTGTAAGTGTAACATAGGTCAGGACTGAAATATTTGACAGCTCCAATTTTACTAAAAGTTGCAAAAAAATAATGTTGTTCGTTTAATTTAATTTTTTCCAAAAAAACCATAAAAAATACGAAAAAAACATGATAATTTAATTCAAATATTACAAATGCAGCTTAGATACAGATAAGGTCTCTTTCTTCCATATTACATGTAATAAAATGTTTGCATTAAAATGAATTTCAATTTTAGGCTCAAGGGGACATTGCCTGGAATGACCATTACCAATGTTTGACATAGGGGATCTCATGCAAAATTTTAAACTGTGAAGGGCGTTAGTTTTGACAAATGTACACATCCTATGAAAAGTTTTAATATTTTTTTGGGAGGCGATATCATCAGAAATTGTTGATTCATTATTTCATAAAGATTAAGCTGTTTTTAACGACTTCATTCAAGGTACAGGGGTCACGCACTTCATTTGGGTGGATCAATGGAGGATATTGTTATGAATAAAAAAGCTTGCAGTCATAAAGCAATTGAGAATCAAGTGCAAATTTCAGAAGTGTTAAAAGAGTAAGCATAAAACCCTTTTCAAATTTGGGGAAAGCGCCCAAAAGATCGCAGCCCAAATTTGAGCTAAAACTGCAATATCATGAAAGTTTTGGGTAAGATGAACAGTTGCATAGAATGCTTCCACGATGATATAACCCCAAAGCATGGTTATTGCCACCCAAAAATTTGGTGAATTGAATTGTTGAATTGAACAAAAAGTATATTAACACTTATGGTCAAAATTAATTTTTGATAATTTGGCAGCCATTTTGGATTTTTGTGCGGGGCACCCAGGTTTGCACACTTTTTTGGTTATGTTTTTTTTTCACACATGCGTCAGTGTCATTAAAAGTCATCAATTAACTGACTTTTAAAATAAGGTGCGCTTGGGAAAAAGCTCTCCTGGTGCGTAGCAGGTGGATCTTTAAGGGGAGCTGTTCATGGTATTTACCAATGCTAACCACGGTTAGATTAGATTCCCAAGGGGAGCTATAAATCACTCACCTATAAAGTGCTTAAGGAAGTTGTAGGGGAGCTATCACTCTCACGTCTCCTTAAAAGTCAGTCATCAATTATATCAGTGTTTGAACTTATCTGAAACAGACCATGCGTGCCCGGAAATTTTATTGAGGGGGGCTGACTAAAGATGTTCGACACCATGAGAGGAAGCCGCGCAGAGCGACTAATGGTGGGGTCCAGGGCCCGCCTTAGGGCCCTGTGGGGGTCCAGGGGGAAGAGCCCCCGGAAGCTCCCAGGTTTTAGGGTTTCAAGACTGAAGACCCTTTCTTTCCTTGCGTACTTCCTTCGACACTTTTTGATCCGCATTGCATGAAAAAAATCAAATAAATGTACGTTCTCCCTTCCCTCTTTCTTTTCCTTCCCTCTTTTTCTTGAGACTTGAGGGGCTTTACATTTCCAGTAATACCGTCATCTACAAAAATTTATGGTACATATCACAGTAGTTTAATTGTGTCAGTGAAATACATAATTGTAGTATGACATCAGTAAAACTGAAACTGAAATTTGAAACTTACTACTTACACATGTAGACTAGCATTGAGATCATTGTCCCTAGCTTATAGTCCCCCAATGATAGTATTTGCTGGGCTATGGCTACATTTTCCGTAAAAATTTTGTTATACATGCTGAAGATAACAATATTAGTACCCTACAGTGACAGCACTGGTCAAGTTTACACTGTGCATATACTTTGAATGAAATAATTCTGAAATTGGCATGACAATGGATGCTAATATATCCAGTGGTACACTTTTGTAGTAACGTAACTCTAGGTAATTGATCAAATTCAAATCAAGCATGCAAAATGCTTTGAATACCTCTTGTCACATCAAAGCACATTTCACAAGAGGGGTCCAGTAGTTTTCGGGCCTTATGTAAAAACCCATTTTTTAGTTTAATAATTTTTTTGTTTGGCTCCACTTATCAGTTGTTTTTACCTATTTAACCTCAACACTCACAAAGCCAAATCTGGTAGAAATTTTTTGAGTTGTCCTGCAACAAGTAGTTTTTGAGATAATGACTTTTTTGAGGGGTGAATGTTACACTTTTTGATGGAAACATTTTCCCATTTTTGTCATCAAATGTAACGTCACCTGAAAAACAGTATTTTTTGTTGTAGAAAATTTAATCTGAAAGCAGGAATCGTTTGAAAACTGTCTTGAATGAATGAATAGTGACCTGAATACATACAGTAATTTACCTATCCAAAAAATCAAATCCTTCGCACCAAAGTAGGTAAAAATCACCATTTTTGTTGCGAATGTTCCTTTTGATGGACATATTGTTTCCATCAAAAGATTTAACTGGTTTGCAGTAAGAAAAAGGGGGATTTTAGGTAACAAAATTACATTTCTTTGTCCCCAAATTTCCTTTTTTTGTGTCTTGGCTCAAACTTTCCAATTAAACCTGGTATAAACCCCAGAATTTACATCTGATACAAGTTTGAAATTACACATTTTATGTAAATAGGGAAGATTTGGACCCCTCAATCGTAAACAACAAGTGAAAAACACTCAAATGTTGCTTATTGCACGACACACAATGCCTAATACAAAACTACATGATGGTTCAGCCTCAATTTTGGCAGCAAGGATTTGTTTACTTCCGTTTGGTATCCGGTATCTTGGAATACAAATAAGTGTGAAATATATTATAGTGGAGGAGCTAGGACCCAGGTTCAAACATCATCGTTTACCCTCTCATTACAGAAAAGGTTTGACAATTGGGTGGTGTCCACTTTTTCCATAGGGGCCAATTTAGGGTTACACAGGGGTCAACTTTTAAAATGCTCCAACAATGTTTGAAATGTATGCCATATTGAAAATCATCTCGTCAGAAGGATTTCCAAAAAATGTATAGTTTTTGGTACCATCTAGGGACAATGGTTTTCGAGTTTCTAGGTTTGTAGAGGGTTCCATACTAACTACCAAAGGTTCTAACCTTTCTGTCGTGGGATGAACGAACTTCTTAAATAGGCCCCAATGATATTCTGCTCCTCCCTACTACGAATACTTTTCACTTGTTGTTTTTTTGTCCACAAATGCGATCAGTGTCATTAAAGTCATCAAATTAACTGACTTTAAAATAATTTGGTTGGTGGCGCTTGGTAAAAGCTCTCTGGTCGTATCCAGGGGGAGCTTAAGCGATGATGTTATGTCCTTTACCAATGCTAACCAAGGTTAGAGTAGATTCCCAAGGGGAGCTTAATCACTCTCCTAAAAAGCTGTTAAGGAGATTTGTAGGGGAGCTATCACTCTCATCTCCTTCTTAAAAGTCAGTCATCACTTTATCTCAGTGTTTGAAAGATCTGAAAAAACTATGACCATGGCAGTTGCCCAGGAAATTTTATTGAGGGGGGGGCTGGACTAAAGATGTCCGAAAAACCACCATGAGAGGGAAGCGAGCGCCAGCCGCGTACTAATGGGTGGGGTACAGGGGCCAGCCGTAGGGCCTGGTGGGGGTCCAGGGGGAAGAGCCCCCGTAAGCTCCAGGTTTTAGGGTTTTCAAGACCTGATAACGCCTTTCCTTGCGTACTTTCTTCCGACACTTTTTTGATCCGCATTTGCATTGAAAAAAATCAAAGAAATGTACTTTCTTCCCTTCCTCTGTCTTCTTTCTCTTGTTTTATTTGAGAAACTTTGAGGGGTGGCTTTAGCAGTCCAAGTAATACCTCATCTACAAACCTTTATGGTACCATATTAACCGGAGTTACATTGTCAGTAAATTACCTCATTGTAAGTATGCCCTCAGTAAAATGAAACTGAAATTTGAAACTTACTACTTACACATGTATGCCTAGCATGATATAGGAGCATTGTCCATAGGATATCGTCCCCCTGATAGTATTTGCTGGGTGGATATGGTCAATCCGGTTAAATTTTGTTATACAATGCTGAAGCTGTCTAATTAGTACTACCAGTGAGGCAAATGTACAAGTTTGAACTGCTGCATATACTTGACTGAAATAATTTGAAATCTGGCATGAACATGGGATGCTTAATATATCCAGTGGTACTCACTTTTGTAGTACGACTCTAGTATTGATCAAAATTCAAATCACGCATGCAAAAT
Organism: Ophioderma brevispina; assembly: GCA_023653785.1. NCBI lineage: Eukaryota > Metazoa > Echinodermata > Ophiuroidea > Amphilepidida > Ophiodermatidae > Ophioderma > Ophioderma brevispina. Next base: position 41,764 of record JAMKCH010005272.1, on the reverse strand, counting down.
GCTTTGAATAACTCTTTGTCACTCACAGCAAATTTTCAGAGAGGGGGTCCAGTTAGGTCGGCCTGCCTTATGTAGAAAGAAAACCATTTTTCAGTATATTTTTGGTTTGGTCCCTTTATCGGTTGTGTTTCCCTATTTAAATCAACAACTTCCACAAAAAGCAAATCTGGTAGAAATGTGAGTGAGTTGCCGCAACAAGTAGTTTGAAGAATCTGGGACTTGTTGGGGTGTGAATGTTACACTTTTTGAGGGACACAATTTTTCCCCATTTTGTCCAGCAAATGTAAACATTCACACTGACTGAAAAACAGTTATTTTTTGTTTTGCCTCAACACTTTTAATCTGAAAAACAGGATAGTTTGAAAACTGTCTTGATATGAATAAGTGACCGGAAATATCATACCAGTATTATACTATCAAAAATCAAATCTCGCCACAAAAAGTACGGTAAAAAAAAAATCATCATTTTTGTTTGCGAATGTTACCTTTTGATGGACATATTGTGACATCAAAAAGATTAATGTTTGCAGTAAGAAATAGGGGGATTTTAGGTAAAAAAAGTAAATTTCTTGCCCAAATGACGTTTTGTGGTGTCTTGGCCTCAGAACTTTCCAATTAACATGGTATAATGCCCCAGGACAGAATTAATCTGATACAAGTTTGAAATTACATTTTATGGAAAATCGGGAAAGATTTGGACCCCTCGATCGTAAAACACAAGTGATACATTACAAATGTTGTTATTGACGACACACAGGCCTCAATACCCAAAATACCTGAAGGGTTCAGCCTTTCAATTTGGGCAGCAAGGATTTTTGTTTACTTCCTTTGGTATTCCTGGTATCTTGGAATACAATAGGGTGATGAAATATATTATAGTGGGGAGCTAGGACCCCAGGTTCAAACATCTTCGTTTACCCCTCATTACAGAAAAGGTTTGACAATGGTGTTGTCCCTTTTTCAATAGGGCCAATTTAAGTTACACCAGGGGTCAAACTTTTAAAATGCTCAAATCATGTTAAAATGTAGGCCATATTGTCCATCTAGTCATAAGGATTCCAAAAAATGTAGAGGTTTGTACCATATATGACCAATGGTTTTCGAGAGTTATAGGGTTGTAGAGGGTCCATAATAAACTACACAAAGGTGTGTGCTACTTTTATGTAGTGGGAGGGGTAAACAGAACTTATTAATAAGGCCCCCACTGTATTATGAGCCTCTCCTCTAATAGAATACATTTCAACTTGTTTTTTGGAGTTCTTAGCTGATTTCCTCATCACAATGGCTTACGTCCTGGATGTTGCCATATCAAGGTTCTGGATCTAAACAGAAAGGAGAAAAAGTGCATTGATGAAATTTTAATGCTCTAATTGAACAAAAAGTTAAGATTTCATGGGGGCTTAACCGTCTGGACCCATACCATTGGCCTATAGGTTTCCCAGGACCCTTATGGGGGCCTAAAGCAGCCCCTGGATCTCCTAAATTTTGGTTTGTATCATCACCCCCCTGGTACCGGGCATAGTTGAACCAAATAGAATTTGTGTTGCCAACAGGCTTACAGTGTGTGTCAAAAAAAACCTACATTCAGAATAAAAAATAATTTTAAATGAGTAAGAATTGTTTTGCTCAAATGTTTTGGACTCTGGTTATAAGAAGGATATAAACAGGCTTTAGAAAACGTTATTTGGTTGTCATTTGGACTTTGGAGGGGAGAAGTTACGCATATTATGCCTAGAGACTTAAAAATCCTGTTTGGCCGATCTGGAGCCAAAGAAAGATGCATCGTTTACACTTAGAGTAACCTGGTCGTCAGCAGCGATTTGAGTACGAACATTTAACACCAAATTAGTATTAAACAATAGACGGTGGGAGAGCGTAATGGAAGATATAAACATAATACCCAGAGATTACAAAAGAGAAAAACAAAGAAATGCTAGTGAAAAACTGTTAAATTTCTCAAATAAGAAGGTCAAGATAGCTGGTGTAATACCACAGTGTACTTTGGTTCGCAGGTTTCATGGTTGTAAACCTAAACGAAACTGGGAGCAAAGTGAAACATAGAAATTTTGTATTCCGCTTTAAAAACAGCACTTGCCGATATTGAATTTTAAGTTTAATTCCAATTATTTACAGAGAAAACTTCAGCTTTAGTTTGTTGACAATTTATGGACGCTGTGAGAGTATACTGTATTTGTGCAAAATAATTACCTTAGAGATGTAAAACCAAAAATTCCTGAGCAGTTTCATTAGTTAGGACGAGACATTGATATGAGTTGATTTCCAATAATGGCTCGTTATAATGAATGGTAATTTAATTTTTTTGAAGATATTTTATTATAATATTGTTACACATAGACCAGTTTATTCAAAAACTGATATGTTTTGTCGAGAAGCGAAGGGAATCGAATATATCTGAAATTGCATGTTTGTTTTGTGAATTGTATTTGCCTATAATGTTTTATGGTATCCGTGCGGTGTCAGTCTCTCCGTTTTTATTGTATGGCTAAAATCGGCCAACTGAATTTGGAGAGTATCTCGTCAAAATTGACAATAGTTTTGAACCCAAAGTCCCAAAGACACAAATAAAAATCTTCGGATAGGCCTGTTTATCTCTGAAAACAACCCCAAAGCAAACATGAAGAAAAGGAACATTTAACTTTGAAGAAAAAAATTTTCTGAATGTAGGGGTTTTATTGAATCACACTGACATGTATTTATGCAAAATGTTATATGTGTAACAGTAAGAAATTTGTGTGGCTAGTATATAGTTCACTCAACGACTGATCGTGGGGCATTAATCGATGCGACTTATACAATCCAGAAGAAGAAACACACTTGAAGGACACGCAGCTAAGCTATTAACTGAAGATGACTAATACACACGATGTTGGCAACGTCATATGATGGAAACATATAACTTTGATCGAGGATTTCTACGGTCTTCATTAAAATTCAAGCTCGTACAAATACTTTACCTCTGGAGAACCAATGTGAAATCATGGTCTCGTGATACATTATTGGTATATGATAAAAATATGTAAAGTTGTAATGTTGAAAATACAGCTCATTTTATGTTTTACTGCCCAAGCACCTTAATGAGATAAGAGATGAAGAATATAGATGCTCAAAGATCAACTCCATGCCACCATTCCCGAATTTTTGGAATGGTTCGACCGGGTGACTCGAGGGTGAAAATTTCCTTATGTCTTTGAAAACCTTTTTATTATTCGATCCTTCATTTAGGCACCGGATCTTTGACAGGTAGTGTAAAAAATACATCAAAGAGCATGGAGTACAGGGCTAATCTTACACAAATGTTATATGAGCGGTTCTCTTACATGTGTCACCGTTTGCTCAGGAGGATTATGGTAAATATTTTTGTAATTTTATGTTTAGCAAATCGGTTGTCAATGCTGTTTTTGTAACGTTTGTGTTAGGTGTGCTGATTGCGTGCACATGTGCGCGAATGTATGTAGCACTGAGTTGGCAAGTGATGTACTAGAGTGTGTGGGTGTGATGATGGTGTGAAGTGGCGTGGCGGTAGGAGGTGGGAGGCCTCTATAAGCACGTTAATTGGGTGTTAGGAAGAATGTAAGAGTTTTTTCTAAGACACGCGTGGGATTTTCAATTATGTCTTGTTATTGCACCAATACATCATGTCTCTTAATACTTTTACATCTATATTTTAATGTATTTTTATATTGTTATGTTTTCTATGTAGAAGCACCATCAAGGTTTGATGGGTGCGCTGTTACAAAAGCGAGTTCTAATAAATACATAAAAAAAAATAAAAAAAAATATACATGTTGCCACCAATTTAACGTATCTTTACCTGACTTAAGTAGGTGGTTAGACAGCTTAATTGGGTAAGGCCCTAAAAACAAATATTGTTTGATTGGCGTAACCCGCTAAGTTTCTTCCCCTCTAACCACTCACGATCAATCCCCGTTTTTTTTGACATCTCCACACACAACCCCCCCCCACACCCACTTTGCTGCCCCTGCTAGTCCTCTTCCCACCGTCTTTCCATACCTCTCTTCTTCCTTCCACCTACCCCCATTCTCTCACCAAGATCCCTTTCTGTTATTTCCTTCCCCTACCCCCCCCGTTTTCCCCCCCCTCACCCGCCCCATCCCCCTTTTCTCCCCCTTATTGAAATTCGTATCTTCTCGATCGCCGTTACCCCCCCCTCCGACCCTATTTTACCGGGGCCGACCCTAACTATTTTATTTTTTGTTTGCCAAAAAAAAAAAGTTTTGTAAAACAAAACAAATATTTCAATTTCGTATCGGATATGATGCTCCAGCACGATATGATGCTCCAAAATGACAAAATAAAAAGAGGTATGGAAAAGTGAAGATGTGGCATTTGTTTTGTAGGTGTGTCATGCTAGTGTTGTGTTCTGGCAAGGTGAAAACATAAAAAAAAAAAAAAAAAATCTGACCTACACTACCCTAATTTTTTTCTATGTTACGCCCATCAAACAAGTATTTTTTTTTAGGCCAATGGTGCCGAGGCCATACAAAAAGGATTGAACCTTCAGCATAAATAATCTCTGCCAACACCTCTAATTTAACCCATTGCTGACCAGGGTTTGCATGTCATTCATTCCTACTCTAAGTGAAACAGACTCTATTCATGGAGTGTACCTAATCCCTACACTTAAAAACATTCACTGGACAAAAGTCCTTTAAATTACAAGAGCACTTGAAAATTGAAAGCACCATGAGATACTGTGGTTTCAAACAATAAAATAGCTTTCCTTCAATAGTACTTAAAGATAAACAGGGTCTATAGCAATAGGGAACACCTCTAAGACATTCAAAAACTAAGAAGTAAAAACTATCAAGGTAAACAACAAAATATTAAATTTGTAACTATCTTTTTGGATGGTAATAAAATCAAAAAAAGACGTGCAGGAACAGTATGTTTAAAGACACTATCAGTGTGATTTGAAAAATATTGGAAAATTGGTCAAGGAAAGGAATAGCTCAACGTGGACGATAAGTCTGTAGAATTTCAGAAGTACCTTTCCCACTGAAGAATTTACAGAAAAGGAAGAAAACGGCAGGGTTCCAAGAGATACGATTCCCCATTCAATTACGTGTGATAGTAAGTGTCCGAACGGACAGTAAGACTAAAATTTCCGATTCTGTCCTTAGTAGGTTGCTTCTGGTTTATCATTTGCAGGGTATTGTTAGGATACCTGTACTTGTTCCATACATGCAAAACTCTGATTTTGATGATTTTTTGACTTTTCTGATTTAGGACAAATCAATGATAGTGTCTTTAAGTATTCTACAATATAAGTCATCTCAAATTGATACTTCCAACCATACACTAGAATAAAAAAAATGAACGATTAATTTGGTGATTATAAAAAACACAATCTAAGACTAATATGTGATTTGATTTTAAGATTAGCAATTGCCAGCCTGGGGCGCGGATCTTGGTGACCGTTATATTTCGTCGATGGGCGGGAAAAACCTCATTATGTAACTTCAGAGGTCAAATGCAAAACCACACATGGTAAAAAAGTGGGGCCCCAGTACTTAAAACCTCATATGTGCATTTTGGTCAACATCGTGTTTCTACCTTTGAATATTCAAGCCAATGGTAGTACATCATATGGCAGTTTATTTCAAATCTAGAGTAAATAATTATCATAAATATATTTAGAAGGAAAGTCTTTCTTGTGCAAGACCTTACAGCAAATTATTAAGGTTTTGGTGTCTCCCGAAAATGCTACATATGAGGTTTTGTTTTGTTACCGTTTTTACTACATGTGAGGTTTTGGCTCTTAGAGTCAAATGCACATATGAGGTGGTTTTTCCAGCCCAGCGGAAGATAGTAAAATTCTCATTCTAGAGGGTAGTGCAGATTGCAAGGAAAAAACATGGACCTGGATGGTCTCTTATACAATGTTGTGCTTGCAAATACGTGTGTACATTTATTCAGACCATTCTTCTCTCTGCCATTACCTTTATATTACTAGCCCGTTGAAAATTTTTGGTGATGACTGGGAATCATCAGCTATATTAGCAAACATATAAAAAAAATTGGTTTATGCATGTGGTGTCTGATCCAGGGACTGTTCTTTGTCACAAACTTATAGCCTATACAGCATTGACGTTTTGTTTGTTTTGTTCAAAATTTTAGGCATAATACTTAAACCTATTATAAAATGAGGATGGAGATACTGTATGTGTCATTGACAGTAAAAACCTAGGCCTATATAAACTACTAATTTATCATTTCTTAATTTTGTAACATTCCAGGAATCCAAGTTTCGTGAAAAGGGTGTGTTGTTGTCGTGGCTCCGGAAGAATATGTAGGCCGCCGCGGTGATCATCTAGTGCACCATTGCCCCACCTGGAAATGGTCAGAGGGTGACCCTGCAAAGGACTAAACCATATCGTCCAAAAGAAAAGAGAAACAGTTCATGGGGGGCCAAAAAATGGTAAGTCCAAAGGACATTTGGTTTTACACTGAAGAAACAATGAGGGTCTGCTGTTCAACAACAACAAATCCTATCTAATATACAGTACACACCGGGTATAAGCCCACCCCAAAAAGGAACGATTGTACTTAAAATAAGGGGGGATTAATACCCAGGGGAGGGGCGTTAGAACTGGAAATATCAGATAACATAATTGCAATAAATATCATTCAAGAGCATTACCATTCCTGTATACTGTAGTTTTTGTAGAGGTATTACAAATTAGAAGTAAAAGTAAAAAATTTTTTATTTTTTTTAGGGGTGTTTTTTAGAACAAAGAAAAAGAAGCATTCCAATGCTTGGGCCCAGTTCCAGTGTTAAAATGTGATGTGTTTGTGTGAAGTACTCCACATGTTTCTGAATGCTAAAATGACCACCTGGGCTTATACCCGAGTGTATCGGGTAGGAGCTCCTGTATTTTCTTTAAAAATTGGGGGTGGGCTGATACCCGAGTCGGGTATGGTAATTAATATCTGGTGGGGTTGACTTAATAAAAAGCCTGTCATAATAGTGATGAGGAATTTCAATCAAGGACACCAGACTTGATTGATATCATCACTGACACCCAACCCAACCCAGAAGGATGAGAGTTTATGTATTGTGGTTATAACAAAGCTTGTGCACAAATTTACTCCAAGCTTCTAATAATAATCAAACAACTGCTGGGGTATTTTTGACCTTTCCAGGCATTTGAGTACCATATATCTGACATTCTCTTAGCTAAATGCATCACTATGGCTTCGAGGTATTGTCTTGGATGGTTCAAAAAATTACCTCACCAACAGACACAGTTGGTTGATTACAATAATCACAAAATCTTCAACGAAATATATTGAAACTGGTATGCCCAGCTCTTGTTTAGGACCATTGGGATTGTCATTTCGGTTTAATGATATTCCAAAACGCTGCTCCGAATGTCTTTTTTATATTATATGCAGATGATACCAGTGCATTACATCACATATGATATTGATAAACTTAATTCAATAATGAATAATGGTATCAGTACAAACTCATGGTTCAAGGACAAACAAATTTTCACTAAATCTAAAAAAACTGAGTAGGCTTTTTGGACTCAAAAAAAACAAACAATTAAATAATCATTGAATATCTCTATCGTTGATACTAAAATAAATCCAAGTTATGCTTTTGAATTTTTAGGGTCATATTGACAAAACCTTACCTGGAGAAAAATCACATTGAGGAATTAGGGAAGAACTGTTCAAGTAGTATTTATTTTTTATATAAGTACACCACTTTTTTCTGAACTGCACTTCTTAGTCGCTATAATACACTGTTTCTCTCACACATTACATATGGTTCTCCACTGCATGGCAAGGCATTGCAATGTGAAAGCAGAAAACCTGAAATTCTACAAAAGCGCGCATGGAGCAGTGAGCACTAGTGATTACAGAGTGCATCTAACCATATTTGGTTTAAATACAAATCAAATAAAATAATGGATTTGTGTAAACTTATATTGGAACTTTAATGTACAAATGCAGCAAAAACCTATTGCCCTCCACATGTGATAACATGTTTGTTACAAATGCCAATAATCACACTTATTCTACAAGGACTGCTTAAGACTTTCATATACCTAAAATTAAGATTGAATTTGTGGAAATCTATATCATACATTGGGGTTTGGTTTTTAACAATGGAACAAATTCCACCCAATGGCAAAAACTCAAATAATCTTCACTCTTTAAATTAATTTTATAAAAGTCACTCATTTCAAATTCTAAACTAATGGAAATTGAGTCTGGGGACTTGAGGGCCATTAGTGGAACTTACTTTCCAGAAATCTTCCACATTTATTCATGTATTAAATTACATTACATGTATGTAATATGTTTATACTGATGTTGATTGGTGGAAGAAATAAATAGTTATCTTGTGCAATGCCTTCCTTCCGTTATCATTATGATGATTAACTGTTATTTTATGTGGTAGTCTGCCCTTCTGTGTGAAAGTGTTTCTTCCAGATTGCAGACATGTTGCCGGCCGCACTGCAATCATTGATGAAATATGCTCAATCCTATCTGCCACTCCTGGAAGCTTGTGACTCTATGTGCACTCTCAAATCCTGAAGTGTAACAGTGGATGATTTAAGATGTGTTAGTCCAACAAACTGAAACCTATATAAACGTATGTGTGCAGAGGCAGCAATACCAACAGACTTGCTTTGAAAATTAATCAGAACATATGGAATATATGATTCTGCTGCTTTGATTATATATTTATATTTTTGAATTTTACAGCATGATATTGTGGCCTGGAACCATGTAAGTGCAACTGTACATCCTTGGAATTTTGAAAGAAAAAAAGTTGGAATTTGGTTACATGTAAGGTGTAATACAGTCCCACCTAGTTTCTCCGCGACCGTCCGGGAACCGGCGCTCATCCGTAAGATGCGATTTGGCCGATATGCGATTGATTTCTATAATACATTGCTTTATAACAAACGGTAACAAATTTGAGTGTTATGAAATGATATGAAATGGAAATAGTGAAAAATAAAAATATTTTTTTTTTTTTTTTTTTTTTTTAATTATTTATTGCTATATCTATATCTAGTCCAGGATCGATCGTCTGTCAAAATTCCTCACCTGCCGATCATTGCCTCTTTAGCGGCGCGGTTATGTCAAAAAACCGACGGATATTTACATGGCCCTCTAACAGTTCCAGCCACTGAGAACAGATTTTAAATCATGAAATAATATCTAAATCCTGTTAAAAAACAACGAATCCCATCAGACAAGATTGTATTACGAAAGCTGCAAAGATGTGCAAAATTTGGAAGCTGGAATAGCCAATCAAGTTTGCGCTAAATGAATTCCTGTTGACACTACCTGGTTTGGAAGGTTGTTTCTAGATAGAGTCGCACATAGAATTTTAATGAAAATTGTTGGTTTGAAAAAAATCTGTACGGTTATGTACTTTTTTCATTATCCGTTTTTACGATTTACTGATGCTCATATCGGTCCATTATAGTGTGCTTAGATGGCACAATCAGCGTTTGTGTATGGTGTTTTACGGTTTCAATTAACGCGTAGAAATATGTGCCATCTGGGGCCCGGGTTGGACCGAAAAGTTTTGATTGCGCATGTGTACACTGGTCCTGGTGGCACAGCTATGATTTTTGAGGGCTGTAGTCCAATTGTAGACCATTGAAAGGAAGATTTTACTTCAAAATAAGGGTGGGCTTATACCCGGGGAGGGGCTAGAACTTGGGAAATATCAGATACATAATTGCAATAAATATCATTTCAAGAGCATACCATCTAATGTATACTTTAGTTGTAGCAGCTATTACAACATTAGAAGTAAAAGTTAAAAATTTTCCCATCACATTCCTAAAAGTAATTAGAACAAAGAAGCCATTCCAATGCATTGGGCCCTAGTTCAAGTTTTAAAATGTGATATTGTTTGTGTAATTACTGCCACATTGGTTCTTGAATGCTAAAATTACCACCTGGGCTTATACCCGAGTGTATGGTAGCTCCTGTATTTTCTTTAAAAATTGGGGGTGGGTTATACCCTAGTGGTTATGGTTAATTATATCCTGTTGTTATGACTAATAAAAGCCTGGTCATTAATTATTGATGAGAATTTCATCAAGACAACCAGAACTTGAGTGATATATCACTGATTACAACACACCAACCCAACCAGAAGAATAGAGTTATTATAATTGTGGTATAACAAAGCTTGTGCACAAATTACTCAAGCTTCTAATAATAATCAAACAACTGCTGGGGTATTTTTGGACCTTTCCAAGGCATTTGATACCATAAATCATGACATTCTCTTAGCTAAAATGCATCACTATGGCTTCAGAGGTATTGTCTTGGATTGGTTCAAAAATTACCTCACAAACAGAACACAGTTTGTTGATTACAATAATCACAAATCTTCAATGAAATATATTGACACTGGTATGCCCCAAGGCTCTATTTTAGGAGCCTTGGGATTTATCATTTCGGTTAATGATATTCCAAACGCTGCTCCCGAATTGTCTTTTATATTATATGCAGATGATAGTTGATACCAGTGCATTTACATCACATAATGATATTGATAAACTAAATACAATAATGAATAATGGTATCAGTAAACTAAACACCTGGTTCAAGACAAACAAATTTTCACTAAATCTTAAAAAAACTAACTATATGCTTTTTGGCACTCAAAATAAAACAAACAAATTAAATAATCATTTGAATATCTCTATCGATGATACTAAAATAAATCAAGTTAATGCTTTTAAATTTTTAGGGGTCACTATTGACCAAAACCTTACCTGGAAAAATCACATTGAGGAATTAGGGAAGAAATGTTCAAGTAGCATTGGTATTTTATATAAAGTAAAACACTTTCTTCCTGAAACTGCACTTCTTAGTCTCTATAACACACTGTTTCTCTCACACATTACATATGGTATCACTGCATGGGCAAGTGCATGCAATGCTGAAATGCAGAAACTGCACATTCTACAAAAGCGCGCACTGAGAGCAGTGAGCAATAGTGATTACAGAAGTGCATCTAATCCTCTATTTGTTAGATACAATCAACTAAAAATAATGGATTTGTGTAAACTTAATATTGGAACTTTCATGTACAAATGCAGCAACAACCTATTGCCCTCCACATTTGATAACATGTTTGTAACAAATGCCAATAATCACACCTATTCTACAAGACATGCTTAAGACTTTCAAATACCTAAAATTAAACTTGAATTTTGTGGTAAATCTATATCATACCTTGGGGTTAAACAATGGAACAACATTCCACCCAATGTCAAAAACTCAAATAATCTTCACTCTTTCAAACTTAATTATAAAAAGTCACTCATTTCAAATTATAAACTAATTGAAACAGAGTCTGGGACTTGAGAGGCCATTATTTGGCTTACTTTCCAGAACTCTTCCACATTTTATTTCATGTATTAAATTACATTATCATGTATGTAATATGTTTATACTGATGTATGATTGTGGAAAGAAAATAAATATGTTATCTTGTTTTCCAATGCCTTCCATTATCATATTGATGATTGACTTGTATTATATGTGGTATTCTGGCCCATTCTGTGTGAAGTGTTTTCTTCCAGCTTGCAGGACATGTTGCAGGAAGCAATGAATCATTGAATGAATATGCCTCAATCCTATCTGCCACTCGTGGAAGCTTGTGACTCTATGTGCACTCTCACACATACGTGTAACAGTGGATGATTTAAGATAGTGTTAGTCCAACAAACTGAAACCTATATAAACGTATGTGTGCAGAGGCAGCAATACCAACAGACTTGCTTTGAAATAATTCAGAACATATGGAATATATTGATTCTGCTGCTTTGATTATATATTTATATTTTTGAATTTTACAGGCATGATATTGTGCCTGAAACATGTAAGTGCCACTGTACATTCCTTTGAATCTTTGAATGACAAAAAAAGTTTGAATTTGGTACATGTAAGTTTGTAATACAGTCCAACCTCGTTTATCCGGACACGTCGGGACCGACGCTCATCGGGATATGCGATTTGGCCAGATATGCGATTGATTCTCAAATACATTGCTATAACAAACTGTAACAAATTGTGAGTGTTATGAATGATATGAAATGGAAATAGTGAGAAATAAAACAGAAATTATACCACAGTTTTTGCATCTTTATTTCAATTATTGCTATATCTATATCTAAGTCCAGGATCGATCGTCTGTCAAAATTCCTCACCTGGCCGATCATTGCCTCTTTAGCGGCCGCGGTTATGTCAAAACCGACGGATATTTACATGGCATCGTAACAGTTCCAGCCACGAGAACAGATTTTAAATCATGAAATAATGATCTAAATCCTGTTAAAAAACAAGAAATCCCATCATACAAGCTTGTATTACGAAAGCTGCAAAGATGTGCAAAATTTGGAAGCTGGGAGTAGCCGATCAAGTTTGCGCTAAATGACTTCCTGGTTTGGACACTCCCTGTTTGGAAAGGTGTTTCTAGATATGAGTCGCACATAGAATTTTAATTAAAAATTTGTTTGGTTTGAAAAAAATCTGTACGTGTTATTTACTTTTTTTCATTATCCGTTTTTTCGATTTTATTGATGCTCATATCGGTCCATTTATAGTGTGCTTAGATGGCACAATCAGCGTTTGTGTATGGTGTTTTTGTACGGTTAAATTAACCGCGTAGAAATATGTGCCATCGGGCCCGTGTTTCGGGCCGAAAAGTTTTTGATTGCGCATTTTATCACGGTCATGGTGGCACAGCTATGATTTTTGAGGGATGTAGTCCAATTGACCTCATTGTAGCGAGAACTTCCCCAGAAAACGAACCCAATAAAAGGATGTGGGAAGCCCTTATTTCCATTGGTAAGTCATTTATATAGGATAGTATACAGGTTCAACAGAAAAAATAGGTGGTTAACAAAAAAAAATAAAGGAAAAAAAATAGAAAAAATACACCATGCAGGCGCAATCGGCCTCCAGTCGCCAGCCGGATAATAGAAGGATCCGGATAAATGGTGGCCGGATAAACAAGGTTGGACTGTATAGACTTTCAAGTTTAATTTCATTTCTTTTTTTTTCCTCTCTCATTTGTATCTTGTGTTTTTTAAAAGTTCCATGCTACAAGAGGTGTAAGCAGATGGAATATCAAGATGACAATGAGGCTATTATAGATGAGGATGATGAAGATGGAGGTTGGGTGGATACCATCAATAATAGGTGCGTTAAACTCCTGAGGTAAAGAATTATGAAAGGCAGGTAGTGTGATGGGCAGTTACACTACCAGAAAAATCTAAAAATACCGAAAAAATGGTCAAAAGATCAAAAAGATTCACTCAAGTGTCAACATGGAATGTCTTTAAGAACATTACAATTTAGCTTGAGTCATGTTAATTGCCATAACTGTTCATGTTTTGATTCAAATACTGACCTAATCTGAATTAACTATATAAGTAAAGGAAAGATTGACCGATTTCAGTCTATAAATTTTTCATCTTGATAGCATGGCCTTCACCTCAAACCCCATCTGTAAAGTTTCACACCGATATTTCAACCAGTTTGAAGTGAGAGCTAAAAATGTGATTTTGTAATTCCCAAAGAGTACTGTGTAAAATTAATGTTTGGTCAGCGAAAACGGTTCATTATTTTGCTCAAAACATCCAAACTAAACAATATTATAGCCCTAAGATTTCACAGGGTAAATGAGAAAAATAGTAGCTTTCTTGTGATACCAAAATTTTGACCACTTCCGGTAAAATCCGGGTCCCTGGGGACGAGGCTTTTAGCGATCGGACCATGGGCCTTAAGGATATGTTTGTAGAAATGTCACAAGTTAATTTTTGCAACTGAAAAATTGACAGAAAAGAAAAACAGGTGTGATGTAAGATATGAATTGCCATTCAATTATGTGTTGCAGTAAGTGTCCATACGGACATTAGTTAGGAAAGAAGAAACAGTTTACCAACCCAGTGTGTTACATTTAGATATTTTATAACATTTAAACAAATTCAGAGTCAATACAACCCAACACAAAAAAAATTGCAAGGATGTGCTGATGCGGGATCAACCCACGACCTTCCGATCTCTAGACGGTCGCCCTAACCACTAGATCACCAGCCCCTGCTGATAAACAGCAGTGGGACAGTCGGGCTATACAACAAACAACAATGAGAACAAAGACGTGTGTGCAAGATCTTATGCAGGCCCGTACACAGGGGGTGCGGGAGATGCGGCCACACCCCCCCAATTCCCCAAAAGGGGTAAAAGGTCCACTTTTTCTTGTTTTTTTTTTATTAAAAAGGTCAAACATCTAGAGAAATTTTGACAAGAAAGTTCAATTTTTGTTGATTAAATGTTCAAAAAGTCCCCAAAAGGATGTTTTTAGGGGGTTAGGTCCACTTTAGCAAAAAAGTCCACTTTTTCGAAAAAAAGGCCACTTTTTCGAAAAAAAAGGCCACTTTTTCGAAAAAAAGGTCCACTTTTTCGAAGTCCGCACCCCCCAAAATAACTCCTGCATGCGGCCCTGATCTTATGAGAAGATGCTTGCCTGCAATTCTAACATATTAAACAAACATGGGTAATAGAAATACGCATCACACACACGAACGAATAAACAATGGGGATCGATTGCTCCATACACATGGAAACTGAGCACATAATTAGGAAAGAAGAAACAGTTTACCAACCCAATGTGTTATATTTAGACATCAATTAGTTAGTTAAACCAAAGTTTTAAATCTGGGTTTTTAAATCTGGTTTTGCCCCCGCTAAATGGGGGTAGCCGGATAGAGGATTTATTGGAGCAAATGATTGATCGGATGAGATTAGTGTGTGGACAAGTTACATATATGCAAGAAAAAGCCTCCAGAATTAGTTTCCTACGCTACTGATAAAGTACACAAAAATGAAATAGAAATATTTGATTGATCTGAAACTTTGGAATTAGGCAGGTGATGTTAATTGCGTGGTCAGTTGGGAGTCTGTAACTGTTGATTAATATGACATAATGTGTACTGTGTTTTCTTTGTTGAAATAGATTCTGCCGCAGCAGCTGGTTTAACCGAGTCCATAACAGAAATGAAAATTGGTTCAAAAGGTGAGGCTGCTGCAACAACCCCAGCAGAAGACGACGACGATGATGATGATGATGACGAAGAAGCTGAAGACATGGAAGGTTAGGAAGAGATTCAAAATTCCTTTCCTTTGTAATAATTTGATAATTAGAAGTCTAACAGTTTAATTATTATCTCGGCTTGTATCATTTACTTGATTTGCATTGAATTGAGTTTTGCTTCGTCATAGATTCTGCTAGAATTATGCATCATAGGCCCACCCTTCTAAAATATATATAATTACGGCCGCTTGAAACTCTGAAATAAAGACTGAAATACATTATTAGTGCTCGTTTCTCTGGTATCCACGTAAACACAGTCGGCCATGTGTTTTGAACTGGTAGTCTGATAGTACGCCTCTTCAACACAACATGCGTGACAGTATTTTTATATGGCTGCGAAACTTGGGTGCTGACAAACAATTTGGAGAGTAAGGTCAATTCTTTTGCAACATGTTGCTACAGAATCATGCTGAAACATCAAGCGCATTGATCGTGTCCCAAATGCCAAAATCTACGATGCTACAGGTACGGAGCCTCTGATGAATCGAGTAAGACTGAGACAGCTTACTTTTCTTGGTCATATTCTAAGGATGCCAGAGGGAGAGCCTGGTAGGTTATATGCTTTCTACACACCGCCGCATGGCAAGAGGAAGCCAGGCCGACAGAGAACATCATATCTCTCCTACATCCAAAAGCTCTTGGGGGATACAAACAACATGTTGCAACCAAAGGCTATCTCCAACTTGGCCCAAAACAGAAGTGACTGGAGGAAACTTGCGATCGCCTACTGCGCAGTCGACTGATGATGATGATGAGTCTGATAGGGTGGAGTCGTGACACGGGCACAATTTTTGAGATGTTTTTGTACAATTTTAATTCACATCTTGATACCTACATAGACAAAATACATATCAAATTAAAGCTCTTGGAGAGATCTCTAAAATGACACCTTAAGTATGCACATAGCATGTAAACTTCTGAAGTTATGATCATTTAAGTAAAAATTTACAGGGTGGAGCTGAGGCTCCCACGCGGTAAATTTGGAATAACAATCACTAGTTTACTAATAACATGTCACTGTCCTAAATTTAATCAAATCAGTTTATTTGAAGTTTATATTAGTTCATTAGTTTATTAGATCATTGGCATTGATTAAATATGGAAATTACTGAATATATTCAATACTTGGCAACCGAATAAAGTAAAATGTTGGACCCTCAAAAGGAAAATAGAACACGGTCAAAACAGCAAAATATGATGCGATGAAATTTGTGATGGTGTATATTCTGCTTTGTTGATGTGCACTGTTTGGGAAAATTAAATCTTTACATAAAGATACTTTAAAAGTTAACTATTATATAAAAAAAAATGACAGACAGTTATTTTAAAATGTAAAAATTATCAATTTAACCACTTATAATAAAATGGTAGGATTCAAAGGAAATGGAGGATTCTTGGCCCTGGCCAAAAGTAGCTATACAAAAACCACCAGGGATGGTTGTTTTTAAAAGAAACTTATGAAGGAAGCCACAGTGCCCATAGGAAAGCACTCTTTATGTGGGTGTGGATTTACAAGCACAAGAAAAATTACCAGAGTAAGCCTGTAGATGAATGCGACATATGTGTGCCATTTCCATGCAACTTTCAAGACTCTCTCTTTAAGCTATCCCTAATTGTATAAAAGGTTAAGTTCTAGAAATTGGTTAAATTTTCAATAATCAATCAGTTGGAAAACACTGTATACATGTTTTTGTGCAATTTGTGCTGGATAACATTAATTCTAATTTAGTTATCATTACCTTGTAGAATTTGAAAAAAAAATGTACATTTTCATACATGTCGACAAGATGTTTGTGCCACAGATAATCTATAGCAGGTAGCATAGTAAAAGTATACATTTTTGGAAAGCTCTAGCTCTGTAGAGTTCAAATATGATGTCTTTTTGATGTGGGGTATAAGATGAAAACAAAAAGTTCACATGAAGTTCAGATTTTTTTTCATGAAAAATCTCACATTCTACTTGCAATTTCTCTCCACCATTAACCCCACAATGAAAACCATGTCATTTGTGATTTCTTGTGCAATTTCCTTTCAGAATATGTAATTTTTTCAATGGTAGCATACATATATTGAAAAAAAAATAATTTCAAACGACAATTGGTGCATTTCTTCCAGATTCAAAAAGGAACTTTTTTGTGTCACGCGCGAAAATCTACCGATGCAAAACGTGTGGCCATTCCTCTGTGGCCCAGTGGTATTTCTCACACTCCTATATTAGGGAGAGGAACCCGGGTTCGAGGCGTGTATTTTTCGTCTGTATTTAATTCTGTTCTTCGTGCTCGCCAGTTTCTCCGAGCTTCTTTAAACAGTTTTAATCATTCATCACAATGTGAAATGCTCAGTTTCATGTTGTATGCTGATTGCTTGAAGTTTTAGGTCACTGATGATGTTACCGCCCTTTCTATTGTTTTATTACTTTATATATCATGAGAAAACCTAAGTAACCAATCAAAATAGACCTTAGATATGCAAAGTAGATTCATCAGGGTTGTTCATTACAGCCATTAATTAAATTGGCAAATGTTGTCAAACAAATCCAAAATTCATATAAAATGAGATAGGTACTCACTCGAAATATTTCAACTCCTATCGGGAGTCTTGTCCACTCTGCATCTGACGAGTGTTGGTGATTCTAGATATTGTAGACTCGACAGAGTTTTTGGATAGGACAATTATCAGCATACTACTAATGTGACATCGATCATCAACATCCATTGCAAAGTTTGCAATCACCAACACTTGCCAGACCAGGGTGAACAAGACTCCTGATTCCTATAGGAGTTGAAATATTTACATATTTATCTTTTTGGATGAATTTTGAATTTGCTTGAGAACAGCTTCTCTTATGATGTCTCTAATTGGCTAAATGTATCGCCTAACCGATGTAGGCCAGTAGACATCATATGGTTTGAGCATGGTCCACCAATTATTCATCAGTATTATTTTTGACATTTTTGGGAAAAAAAGTAACACTAACAATAACTTCAATATTAAATAAGCTGTGTTGACTGTGATTCGATGATAGTGGGCAATATATGGCAGGGTTTGCTGTTGGGTGAAGTTTACATTGAAATCCTTTACAGCTAGAGTTGATGATGATGTGTTCAAAAGCACTTAATTTGTAGAGGGCAATAACAAAATATTGGGATATTTTAAGAGGTCCATCTTACGTCTGGTTTGGGCAATTGAACTCGTAACATGAGAAAATTCATACAATCATATATGACATCTGCCGATACTTGGGGTAATTGATGATATTAAGTAAATTATCAAATTGCCCATTAGTTTCAATCAGATTTGAGTAATTGTAAATCCTATCACAACATTAATTTCTTCCTTTCCCCCTAAGTTCTTTAGGCTATTCCTTGAAAACAAGCACTTGGCAAAAAGTGAAACTTTCATATCAGTTATGTTCTCCCATACCTTACATAAAAACATGCTTTTAGCTCACCATGATATACTATGCCCATCGCTGTTTTCCAATGTGTCTGGTCTCGGTAATGGGGATAAGAGCTGATGGGAACATCTACCCCTTGGTTTCACAGTGTGAGAGGTGCAGTATATTTCAGATTGTGAACTTAAGTTTTTAGCTATTGACTTTTCTATTATTAACTTTGTTTCACAGCTTATGAAAAAAGTGGGATGCTTGAAGCTGAAGATGATGTAAGTATTTGTGTGTGTTTTAACTCAAAGTGACCTAAGAAGGAAAATTCAACCTACTGTACTTATAATCTGCATGTTCAATGAAGAATTAGTCAACAATAAAAAACACTCACAGTTAGGGATCTAGTACTCCCACTTATTCTGGTTCACTAGATATACTTGAGCAAAGTTCATTCACAAAAGTTTAGTTGATTCCGATATTGCGGTTTTGTTTTATGAGCAATTGCTAGTTTCCCACGGTCCCATATGCACTGTGCTGTAATTTCTGTCCGTAAACGGACAGAAAATACAAAATTCTGAATTCCTTACAGATACGACCGAATTTGCATGAAAGATTAGGTACACATGGATTACTAAAGCTAACAGTTCAGAAGATATAAAAATCTCCACTTTTTTTAGGTAAGTCGGAGGGACGAGGCTGTGGATCACGAAATGCCTCTTTAAGGAGGATTGGCCAAACTACCCAAAAGTATTGACATTGCACTAAATTGCAGGTACAACAGACTGAACAAAATACATTTTCAAAATTTGTAGGTAATATAAGCAATTTGTCATGCACTTCACAGTTTACCCAAATTGAAAAGGTAAAGCAATTGCACCTCAATCTATATTGTTGCATTCCATTTGGCAGGCTACATTGGACACTTCTAAGTTAAAGAAAGAGGATCAAGGTGCCTCTGGAGGGCCATCAGGTGGGGATAGTGGCATTTTACAAACCAGAACTTATGATTTAAACATAACATATGACAAATTCTACCAGACTCCTAGATTGTGGCTTTACGGTTATGATGAGGTGAGTAGTTAGCTGTGAGAAAGTGGTGAAAAAATACAGATAAGATTGATAACTATTCATTGAAAATATATGTATATATATATTGGACTGTGATTAACCATTATGTGTTGTGCTTTTGCTGGTAAATCATGATATTAACACACTTTCTGGACCTGTGCTAGGCAATTTCCTGAGCCTCTCACACCAATGATTTTAGTAGTAAAGATTGGTCTGTTGTGACATTCAGCCAGCACAATTTTGTGGGTAGACAACGATATCGGGTTACATGCAGTTTCATTGAAAAACAGCCTAGAGGAGAGACATGTCTAGAAATCAAGGGCAGATTCCGACCAGAATTGCCTATGTGTCCCAAGCTGTTATAGCAGTGGTTCAGCTTCACTGCGCTAAAACAATGAAACCCCTGAAGTGAATCTGGGCAAGAAGTAGCCCAAAGTCCCAGTTAAGCAGTATATAAGGAACACATATGAATTAAATAGAAACCACAATTGCAGTCAAAACATCAACATATGAGTATATGATCAGACAGTTACTGTTACATGCGCTTTGCCATGTTTTTCATGTACGACACATAGAGGTCACTTTGATATTTCAGCCGGAATTTGGATTTATAAGTTTTGTGTACTATACTTGGTGGTTCAAAGTACCCTTAAGTCACTGGTATTTACACTCTGTCCAGTGAGGTACATAGTATCTGATACACCTTTAATGCCAAAATGCGCCTATATGCTCTTAGCCACAGTCAAAGTCACGGTTCAAGCCTTGAGACAACGAATACGCAATGCAGGAAAATATCTCTTACACATATAAAAAGTACCAGTTGTCAATGTTGAAGAATGCAAGTGTTAGACTTGTATAGGAGATATTGATTACTTCACACTTCTACGTGGACAGAGTATAAAAATTTCATTGCATAAGTCTGGAATAATACTGAACTTTTAAAAGTATACAGTGGTATCAGGAGCGCATATTCTTTGTATAATAAAAATCAACAATGTTTTTTTTTGTTTTGTTTTGTTTTGTTTCTGTGGGTTTTTGAGTTGGTTATATAAGCTTTTTGTGGGCCGCCAGCTATAGCTGGAGGACCACTTAGCAATCCGTTGTGCTTGTGTATATGTGGATGTGTGTGTGTGTGTGTGTGTGTGTGTGTGAGGGTGTGTGGATGTGTGTGTCACTAAAATGTTAAGTTTTTTAGAAATTGTGTTAAGTTTTTAAAAAAATTGAACTCAATTGAAAAGTTGAAGTTCAATTGGAACCAAACTTGTGTCATAGGTGCGCCATGGGATCCCTCATATGTGGATGAGGTCAAAGGTCATGCGCCAAGGTCAAATGTCATGTGAGGTCCAATTGAAAAATTGGCCTAAAATATTAAAATGTAAAATTGACCTCAATTGAAAAGTTGAAGTTCAATTACCGTAATTTTCGGAATATAAGCCGCGGCTTATACGTTGTTTTCAAAGGCTTCAAAGGATGCCGCGGCTTATAAACCGAAGCGGCTTATACGTTGATGTTGTAAGTTTAAATTAAACCCACAAGTGAGTGACGTGAAAGCAACTATAAAAACTAAACCCACCGACAATCTGAAGAGTCCTCAATTTACCAACTTGACTTGTGTGTAAACATCCTTTGTGTGATTATTGACCCCATTGATACATTGATCAATATGAAGACTTTCAGTTGAACTCTAAGTCTATAAACATTAAAAGCCGCTTTGAAGCGGCATCATCTGTATACAAATGACTAGACATGAATCAACTATTCGATCCGCCCACAGACAATACCGTACTCACAACAAACGACCGCGGTGAACCAGCTGATCTCGCCCAGACAGACAATACCGAGTAATTACTCACAACATCGACCAGCGGAGAACCAGCGCTTGTGTTTCTTCTTGGCCATCAATGGAAATTTCCTCCCTGTGTATTTTAATCAACTAAAAAACTTCCGCAATAGGTTATTTTCTGCAGCTTTTTAAAAAAAAATTCCAGCCCTGTTTTTAAGTTTTGTGTTAGTGATAATTTGAAACTTATCTTTATGAAGTCAAAGTCTCATCTTCGCTGTCCACTGTGAAAAGAGGGGCCGCCACCTCCTCATTAGGCTGAATCGCAGGGCTTGTATGTCGTCCTCTGGTCCCTCTTCACCTGGCCGATAAACCAATATCGTCTCTTCTTAATAAAGGATAATGTATATAAAAACATAAATGATTGGAAAAAGAATAAAAAAGTAAACAACAATAGAGTTAATACAAACCGATTTTCGAATTAGTGAAAGATAACTTAGATTGATGATGCTAATAATGGTATGTGTCGTTAGTGGGATTTCCGTATCCAGTATGTAGTCCCTTTGGACGTGTTTTAAGTTTCTGTGTATGATCCAACGGCCCCGTCTTCTTGGTAGTAACGCGTTCCTCGCGTAGCTTCCATGGAGGATAGCGACTATTTACTAGTCAAAGGGTGCCGACAAACCAAAATTAGTCCTCTTCTTAGTAAAGGATAAATGTTATATAAAACATAGAATGATGTATAGATAAAAAAGAAACAACAATGAGTTAAGACAAAAACAGATTGGCGAAATTAGTGAAGGTAAACTTAGATGGATGATGCGGATAATGGTATTGTCGGATTGGGTTTCCGTATCCGAGGAGTCCTTCGGGACTTGCTAGTTCCGTGGTACGATCCAACAGGTTCCGTCTTCCTTGGTAGTAAGCGCTTTCCGCAGGCGTAGATTCCATGGAGGATAGTGACTACTCAAAGTGCCGACACCAATAGAGCCCTCTTCTGCATATTTTATTAATGACACTATCATGCTGTACAAAAATAAAGCCACTGCTTGTGAAAACATACCTAAAAATACGTACGAAAAGTTGGAAAATAGGACTATTTCGTCCGTATTCTTGACTGCTTCCATGGATTTCCATGTTCATTAAACTATTTATAAAAATAATGTTATAAAATATAAAAATGTCGCATGTGCGACCATAATTGACTGTAAATAATGCTTATAAACAGAATAATACTTGGTTTCTCTATGTACCAACCGTTATAACAACACGGATTCTAAAGCTCGGCCGTCGCTGGTGCGGCTTATCTGGCGGTGCGGCTTATACGTTAAGGTCTGAATCTTAATACGGCGATTTTAGGCCCTGCGGCTTATACGCCGCGCGGCTTATATTCCGAAAACTACGGTAAAATCAAACTTGTGTCATAGATTGCACCATGGGATCCTTCATATGTTGATGAGGTCAAAGGTCATATGCCAGGGTCAAATGTCACGGAGCGGCCCACAGCTTTTATATTCTTTGAATATAGTGAGCGCAAAAGCTGAGAACCGAGAAATTCTAGTTTGTTTTTGTTTTTTTTAGTGAAAGTAGATACGTGGTATCAAAAATTGAGGACAAAAATTGAGGTTTTTGGTGCAGTGGTCATTTTGAAAATAATCATCATTCTCAATATTTGGCCATTGTTTTGTGACTTAAATAATCATCTTTGTGTTCCTTTGCTTTGACATATCAGAATCGTAAGCCATTAACAGTGGAACAAATGTATGAGGACATCAGTCAAGACCATGTCAAGAAAACAGTTACCGTAGAAACACATCCTCACCTGCCCGTTACCATGTGCTCTGTCCATCCATGCAGGTAAGCTTATCTTTGTTAATTCATCTAGATATTTATTGTCATTATTAAAAAATATTTTGTAACAGTGCTGTAATTAGAGGTGAGCTATATAGAAGGTCAATGTTTCAGATCACTTCGAACACAGGCTCATTTCATGACTTTAATCTCCCTGATCCCACTTTCGAAGAAAAAAATGAAAAAAGTGCGAAAACCAGGGTGCCCCATCGAAAAATCAATAATGGCCGCCAAATTGTCAAAAATTAGATTTTTACCATAACTCAATTATTTGTTGTTCAATTTGCTTAATTTTGGTGGCTATACCCATATTTTAGGGTATTATTTAAAAACTTTCGATATGATGTGTACTTTTTGGGAAAGTGCCCTCGCAGTCCAATTTTAAGCTAAAACTGCAATATCAAGAAAATGAAAAGTCGTGGTTGCGTAGAATGATTGCTTGCAGGCCAAAATATGGGTATTGCCACAAAAATGAAGGTGATTTTAAAACAAAAGCTTATCAAGTTATGGTCAAAAATATGATTATTGGCCAATATGGTGGCCATTTTGGATTTTTCCCTGGGGCACCCTGGTTTTCGCACTTTTTAAATTGTTTTCTTCGAAAATGGGATAAGCATCATCAAAGTCATCATTCTAGCCTGTGTTCGAAGTGATCTGAAACTATAACCCAAATATGACCTCTATATAGCCCACCTCTACTGTAATGAAATATTTACAGATTATACTATCAATACTAACACAAATATCTTGATTTAAAAAAAAACATGTTTTTAATCCTTGTTGAAATTTCAGATGACAATATCATCCATTCAAAAAACAAATACAGTCCAAACCAAAGCAAGCTCAGGTCACGCCAAAACAAACCAAAGCAAGCTCAAAAGAAGCCAAGCAGTCAAGTACAATAACAACAACAGAACCTCAAACTGCACTCCAGCCTGGCTCTTTAAAACAGACTAATCAAAACATTAATTTTTGTAATAGTTTTTGTTAACTTTTTCTGATGTACTTGTTCAGACATGCAGATGTTATTCCGAAGATTATCAACACTGTTGTGCCGACGTGGTGGCGAATTAGGTTGTACATCTGTATCCTTTGTGTCCATAAAACTAGGTACAGTTAAACTGTTTTGCTAACATGTTATTTAAGAAGACCCTGGTGACGAACAAGTAATGTAGGATAGTAACTTACTTGCCCATATTAGTTACTGAATCTGTTGATGACATGCAGCACCCCAATGAAAATTCAGGGTGGGGACTACAAAATGAGCTCTGTCTGTGTATGCTCTGTCCTGTGTAATGCTCTGTCTGTTTTTAGCCGCTCATTTGCTTTTGAGTATTTTATTTTGCCTATGTTAAGTCTCAAATGGCAGTAAATCAATAATAATTTAGTCCCTCATTGCATGTAATACTCGATTAATTTCTCTGCTGAATGTTGCGCCGTAAAGAAATCAGATGTGTTAGGGAGCTGTAAGGCCTAACAAGTCCCATTGAAATCCTTCACAGTAGATGTTATAACCGTACAGGTTAAAGGGATGCAAGAGAATCGTACATTTGAAATGCATTTTTTTAACTTAAAAATATGGATAAGTGTGTACATCCATATAACTGGCTTTAACGTGAAACAAAACACCAAATAGTTTACAAAAATGAGTATTTTGAAGAAATTTATCCAAACTGAACTGGCTCCCGCAAATAGACAATACCAAACAGCGACGGCATCTCAAAATCTACGCTTCACAGCTGATTGTGGTTTCAACCAGTACAGAAATAAACAAAGATCAATATGTTTTTGTGTTTGAGGTCACAACTGGCATTGATCTCGTGAACATGTCACCCGGAAATCTGTGATATTCACACGGGAAGGCTTTTTTTGGAATTTTGATACGCACAGATAGAAATTAACTGAATCAGATAAAAAGCAGGGGGGGTAGGACACGATCTCTCGATTTGGGCATTGGGGATTTCCAAACGGTATTTGTGGGGACTGCTTACGTGGCATTCCTATGGCAGTCCATCGGTCCCAAGTGCATTAAACAATCCATCTCTTAACCTTTGTTCAAAGAATCTTAGTAATATCATGATAAATTAAGAACAAAATATTGACTTCAAAATCCGTCGGTGTTAATGGATTAACCCCGCTGCACAATAGTGTAATTCCAATAACGGTCATTTAGATTTAAATCTTCGTAGACCAGGCTAGTCCTTTATAAGTCAAGTCTTGTGTGTAAACCGTTCGATATGCGCAAGCGCCTCCTACCATTAAGTCTTTTGAAACAGACTAGCACCCGGAGTTGATGCGTTTTTGAATTTGCTGTTGCTGTTAGGTTGGCATGCCCTACTACCCCCCCTGATAAAAAGTACTGCCATGCCGCCCTTGGTCTTTATACACAGATTTCAAGCCACCATTGAAGGTTATGGTCGCATATCCATTCCAGTAAAAAAAAAAATGAATTGATGAATTTTTTTTCGATGTTTGGATGAAGCACATCGCTTCTAATCCCTTTAACATTCAGATTAAAATAACCACAAGTGACCTTAGATACTCTTGCTGCCACCTGTTGAGGTCACATGTGACTCTGACCATTGGAATCTTTGCATTTGTTTTGTATATATGCATATGCCATGAGTAAGTGGAGCCTCCACAACTGGAATGGAAGCAACATGAAGTGAAAATTGTACTAAGGTGCAACGAGAGCATTTTCAAATAACAGGTGTCCCGCAAAAAATATGAAAATTCTGATTTTTGCACTGGTGTAAAGCTTCTATCAAAATATCCCCATCTGAAAGGATTAAGCTGAGAACTGATTCTTGTTATCACATTGTGAAAATTTCTACTTTCCGTTAGGAGAGCAAATACGAAATTCACCTATGTTTTCTATTGAAAAGCATAATAAGCAAATCATTTTGGTATTTCTGTAGCCAAATTAATTGGTAGGGAATATATTGCATGTCTAATCTATATGAAATCACTACTTATCACAGAACATGTGGACGACTTTGAAATCCGCTTGTTCACACCTTTAACCCCTGGGCACTACCAACTTTGATACATTCAGAGGGGTTTTGAGTCAATCCCCAATGCCCCCCACTTTTGGAAATTTCACCTCATGGGTCATGTTAAAATCACATACAAATCCCTATTCTTAATCACATAAAAACCCTGACTTTAACACTCTTTTACCCACAAAGCACTTAGTCTCTAGGGAACTTTTTAGCATGATTATGCAATGTCTTTTGTTCTTAAACGTTTGGAACCTTTTTTATCCCTAAGTATCTGACCGCATGTTTAGTACAGTACGGTATAGGCACATTGCTATTCATCTGGGATGATTCAACACCCTCTGTACCATCTGTATGATTGGCTCATTACAGGACTAAATTGAGATAGATCTCTGAGCAACCAATCAAACTAGTGCTTATATTTGTGTAAACCACACCAAACATTCTTACAGGATATCTGATTGGTTCATTACCATGACTGTTACCTGATAGAGTAAACGGTCATGTCTTGTCTTTGTTTAAAGGTCATGATATGGTGAAAAATGAAGCAAAAATGAAAACAGCCTTAGAAACATTTTCCATAGAAAATAGAATAGCATCTTTCTCTTTCTTTTTAAACATATTTTATAAAGGATTATAATTAAAGGTGTGTTTCTTTATTTGAAGAACTGTAGTGCATTTTCTTATAAAGGTAAACAGTCTAGATTGATTTTCAGCCAGTTAACTCTGTCTTTACTTTTAAGTTTGCTTAAACATCATGCTTCTAGATATCTACTTATATTCCTCAAATTTGTGCAGCTGTTATTCCCCTATTAGAATACGCACTACACCCGGCATTTTACCATGTGAACATTCCAGCCAGCAGCAAGGCAAAAAATACAAATGTATGATGTGGTTGTCAACCTCTAATGCTACAAAGAGCTTCATCTCCACTCTATTCTGTTTGGTCCCTGATTCAGCGCAGATTATCTCTGCAAGAAGATCACGATGCAGCGTATGTTATACTAATGTTGTGCTAATGTTCATTGGTAAACTATCCTGTAACAGCAAATCCATGTCCCTTTTTCGTGATGAAGAGTGATAGACATTCTGCAGTAAACTGTCCATGCAAACATTTTCCATTTAAAAAGTGTATATATAATGCTTAGAATTGAAAGGGCGGTGGCGACCAAGCCTCATTCATTTAGCAACTCACCAACAATGTCAAAAGAAATTACAGCAATACGGAGTGCAAATCACACTAATTTTGGGTGCTTGATGTGGGTCGGTCCATGGTGTTCCCGTGACCCACATACAACTTCGTCCTCGTTCGTTATTCATACACAAAGTTTCAGAAATATCCCCTTCATTAGAAGTTTGATTCTTCAACTCAAACGGTTTTTGGAATAAAAATATTTTTATTTTTTGACAACATATAAAAAAAAATCAGATTTTTGTTAAGATTTTGCTTTTACGTGTTAAACCAATGGCGACGTCTGAAATTGGGATTTCTTGGCCGCCCTCCCCTGAATTGTATGATTTGGTCATACAGTGCTTTTAGTGTTTGATCTTGAAAGCATTGGTCTCTGACAAGCAGATGCAGACTTGATCAGTGAAACAGAACATTTGTAAATGTTATGGTTATGTGCAGGTGTGTTGTACTTGCTGGTTGCTGAGATGGTTTTAGACGCAGGTGACAGACAACTTGTCAAAAATATTGCAAGTGAAACAATTGCGCGTAAAACTGTTTTATTTTCGAATAGTCTGTTTCAAATCTTTTATCTCGCATTTACACAAGTAGGTAACCCGTGTCTACTCAGTGGTAGTTAGGTGACTACTCCATGAAGAATCTGGCCGTGTAATTTTGACTCTAATGTGGTGTGTATGAGGAACTTGTTCAGCATATGCTTTCAAGACACCCTAGAAGAAACACTATCAAAATGCTGCAGTTACAAGACCAACCAGGCGATTGCATGCATTGATATATTATCACTGCTTAAGAATTGTAAGCAATGCAAATACTTTGTGGATTGTGTGCATATTTTGGTGTCCTCAGTATTGAAGTACTAAATTCAAAACATTGATAGGTGGTATTAGGCATTACATAAATTTGTCAATTGGAATTATCAAATATGTGCATACATTGCTAAAACAATAGTTAATAGTACTGGGGAAAGTTTGTGTTAAAGGTACATTTTGTGATGCTAGTTAGTCATTTTTATTCCTCGGAGATATCCTCAAGAAAAGGTTATTTCAAAATTTCAGATGATTCTGATAGTGAGGATTCCTGTTATGATGGCAAATGTATGTATACAGAGAGAAAATACAAAATTGCACATTTCTTACAAAGTAGGTAAAAATCTTCACAAACAATTAGACATGCATGCTATAGTTAGCCTATATGGTTCAGATATAAAATTTAAATCCTCACACAGCAGTGTTGCTGAGTGTGAGGTGGATCCGGCCACCCACGTTTACAGGGACAAAACCAGATTTAAAACTTTGGTTTAACTAACTTAAGGTAAGTCATGGGACAAGGTTGTTCATCATCCAATGCCCCTTATGTTAATGATTTCATATGAGGAAAACCTTGTAAATCTTCAACAAACAAAGAAAAAGAAACCTTTAGTTGATAAAAAAGTCAAGTCAATGTGCCAAATAAGTGTTAACAAGATGACACCTACTCTCAATTTTAAGCTCTACTCGTTCAAAGTTTGGAATGTCGAGGCTAGTAAACTCCGCTGCCTTATGAGGTGTGACCCGTGTTATAAAATAAAAATAAAAATTAGAGTGCTCATAGACAAAAATACATATCATGAAAGTGAACGTGAGTAAACATACCCATGTCAAGATTCTGTAGATTCATGGAGCTCAATCATGTTAGTGCTCTTCAAATAGCTGAGTACCATTATAGGACCTTTACTGTATTTTGCTCTCTGAGTTTACCCTTTAACCGGCTGACATAGGTGCACTTGTTGTCAAAAAATGCTGATCAAAAAGATAAAAATCTGAAGGGTGTTGCCTTTATTTATTTACTGTTTATAAAAAGCAAGCAAGCAAACATACAAACAGTGAGGGGAATTAAATCAATCAAAACATAATTATATGATCCTTATGTTATGGTAATTGTTATCTCAACCAAAGAAATAAATTTTATTATATTCCTGAAAGTGTATGTTACATTATGGGTGTAACATTGCCACTAGGCACATATTTTGCTCTTGTCTGCAACTAAGTTAAAATTACATTCCTCAGAAACATGTTTTTCTAGGTTATGTTTCGCTACGAGGCCTCTTAGAAGTACCAATCGAGGGTTTGGGGATGAATTCAGTTCAGTATTCTGCCACCATATCCTTCAAACAGCAGTTTATTCGTTGAGGCCTGCGAATCCTAGGCGTGGTGGCACAATACTAAATTATTTCCGAGGTGGACTAGTAGAAAGTCCTACTCAAAAAAATGCTAACTCAATAGTCGAGACTTTCTGTTGGTAATGTATTGGTGCTCCTTGAGATGTGTAAAGTGAAATTATTGCCTGATCGACAATGGGAAGTGGAATGAGTTTAGACCTTATATTTTAGGAATATATGGGGAGGTTGATACAGATTGTTTGTCTGAGTACCAAAATCTCAAAATGGCCAAAAGTGTTTGAGTGAGTTAGGGCCTTCGATTAGTCAAACTTCAATAATGTGCAATTGCTCTTACTCAAAGGAAATTCCCGAGTATATGACACATGAACTATTTAAAAGAAATTTGCCCATGATTTTTGTTTTAAAGATAATTAAGATAAAGCAAGTTACTGGCTTGAAAATATAGGCAGTTAATTTCATCAATTATCGTAAAAGATGCTCAACAGCCATAAATGTATAGCAATTGTTGTAAAGTAGAAGGTTACCATGTACAAAACAGGAGATGAGGTTAAAATTGTAGCAATTTGGGAGCAGACTATTTCCCCTAAAAATATGGTGAGGGGAACCAAAATTGATTTCACTTTTGTTAATTGATGTTCTGAAAATATTTCAGGAAGTTTCATTTATATTATTCGGGCAGTGGGGGGCAGTGTAGGATGAGGATCAATATTCCAAATGGTTTATTATTAATATTATAATCACCCAAATGTATTGCAAACAGACTTCCCCAAAAAAACTATACAATTCAAACATTATTTTTTTGGCCAAAAATTGTAAGTTATCTCAAAATGGAAGTTTACTGGATTCTTTTTTAGGAGTGTTCAGCTTTCATGAGATTTTAGTTGGTTGTAATTTGGGGGGGGGGTTGTTCAGGAGTTATGGCTAATTCTCTGAGACAGTTGAAAAACATGATTGGGACAGTTTTGGCATCCTGATATCAACAACGTTGCCATGGGAAATCACCTTCAAGGACATTCTTAGTGAAAATTAAAATTAAAAAAGTAGGGTATAACAGTGCTCTTGCTTCTTGTGAGTATACACCATAATTTATAACTTTTAATGTCGCAATTGCTAATCAATACAGTAACATTTGGGAATTCAATTCCAAACGGTCGTGTGTCTCTGCTTACTCAGGTTTCATTTCAGCAGAAGGTAGTAGTTTAGAAACCATAAAAACACCCGTGAAAGTAAACTGAGACATTTGAAACACAACCGTCCTTTTCTTATTGCTTTTTGTTCAACTGCTTCTTATCAGATTCCTCTCCGTGAATCTTGGAGGCAGCGGGGGATAGGGGAGGGAAAGGGTTAAACCTGTCCCTCCACATTAGAGCGTTGTCAACAAATTGTCCTCAACAAGACTTGTAGACTGTTTTACATTAGTTTCAGCAGTTTTCAAATTCCCCAAATGTCCATGTGAATTTCCTGATTTTATTGTCCCTCTGAAATGAGTCCCTCATTCACCCACAACATAATAATTTCTGGGGCTATGCACTGAAAAAATTATCTATTGATTAGTTTCAATGCCTGGATAATACATTCACTCGGATCTGTACAATATTAATTTGTTGTGCAAAAGGGTTTAATCCCACAATGATGCTACATGCCTTATACCTTTAGGTCTTGAAACCTTCAGAGGAAACTGGCCCAAGTGGTATTTTCCTTTGTGTTCAACTGACAATATCTCCATTAGGGGGCCATCAAATTGGATGGAATAAAAGCGAGGATTTAGCTTTGGATCTTGTCTAACAAATAAAGTCAAAAAAACAAAAAAACCGAAAAAGAAGAAAAATTTAAATTTTTTATAATTTTAGGTGATTTGTATAGTTTTTATTGGGACAGTCTGTGTTATATATTAATCTTATAACCATGTTAATGATGCTAAGTGTAGATTACTTTGTAGTCCAATATGCTTTAAATGATATAGCTCCTCCTATAGTATCAGTTTGTACCCGTGGACCAAGAAGCTCCAATGGCACCTGCCAGAACTAGTTGTGGTTCTGGGTTTTGCCGCAAGAGAACCCCTGGCGAAAGACTTATAATGGGGTTTTTTGGTACTAAGATTGACCTCTTCAGGACCCCCCTTGTGACGTTTGACCTGCGCAAATGTGATGGACCACGACCGACCGACGACACCAGCATTTGGTGGAAAAAAAAAGGAGGTGGTCGGTGAGTGTGTAGTTAATTGGCAATGAAAAATCATTATCAGCGGTCACTTGGTGAACATGGTTTGAAATAAACTCTGAAATATATAGTATTAAATAGGTGCATAACGGTCAAAATTGATGCCAAAGATATAATAAATCTTTCTATATGGGTGTAGGATTTTCTCTGCTGCTAGTATTTAACAGGTTTGTATAGTGTGTTGTTTTGGTGTACATAATACAAAGTCTAAAGTGATATATAACAGATCCGCTATTAATAGTATATGCAATTTAGTAGGAAATCACCAAATGGTATCCTCCAAAAGTGGATTGTAAAACTATGAGTGGGGCATATCACTGATTTGTAAAGGCATGTAAAGCTCTTAATGAGTTGCAATCAAATTAAAAGAAAAATAAACTGCAGTCTCAGTCTATGAAAGTAAAAATGTAATTAGCAAGTTGAGTGTGATAATGCAGGCCAATCGCAATGGGATACAGTTAAAAAAAAAAATGTTGTGTTGTTTGTTTTGGAATATTATAATCTAATAGAAGCCTCTGTCGATGTCTTAAACTAAAATTGATGTGGAATAAAACAGTTGTTGTAATGCAAGTTAATAAGAATCATTAGGGGGAAAGTTGTGGTTTTGCGTTACTCCAAGGTGAGCAAGCCATTCAAGATCGCCTAACAAGCAAGTGTCAAATGTTGATAACATAAGGCTTCACTTGAGAGACTGGGTGTCCCAAAAAAACGCAACAATTTTTTATTTTTTGAATTTTTTAAGTTTTCAACAAAAGCACGTGACTAGTTATTCTTTGTTGTTAAGGGAAGATGGGAATGTAGCTAATATTCCTGAAAGTTCATAAAGGTAGAGTCAATCGGTTTTTTAGATATGGACCCCCAACATTAAAGTTACCCGCAGAACCCATTTTACAAAACATGAGGGCTGGTTAACCACAAGACTGGAATGATGAAACGAATGTGCAAATCACAAAATTGATTGCATCCAACATTTACTTGCCCCAATTTCTTACAGAACAACTTATACTGGGTCACAATGACTGGCATTTCACCTAATTATATGTAAGAATGATAATAATTAACAAACTTTACTTATGGTGATTAAAATATGTTTCAAGAAGATATAAAAACTATGACTTACTAGTCATAGACAAAAACTCCACATTTACATAAAATGATAATGCAATGGGCTGCAAATGCTGTTAGAAAATAAATGTTAATCTAACTTTATAGAAAGTAAAACCTATGTTTTCAACAAAACCTCAACAAATACAATATCCAGTATATTAATTCTGTCATAATTTTGGGTAGGGTTAACGATAGAAAATCTTTTTGTGACCGTCACCAATGATGATGAATGATTAGCTCTAATCCATTGCAGTCTTATTGGGAAAATACAAAGAGTTTGTTTGATCATTACATTTCTAATTCCCGGAAAAAATCTTTTAAGTGTTGTGATATTACATGCATGTTTTTAGCTGTTTATTCCCGATGGAAACATTCATATGTCTAATTTTTGTAGCTCTGTCTTTTAAAAAAGGGTGAGGAACGGTGGGTGGTATTGGTTGGACTTAGATAGAGATTCAATATTGGTTGTTTGGGGGTAGGGAATAGCGCCTCAATTTAGTTAAATGGTATCCTGGAATGTACTTGATCTGGGTGGGTTCATTATTATAAACTATTGACTCGTGTCTTTATGAACTTTTCAGGGCTATCAGCTAACAGTCCCATCTTACCTACAGCAACGAATAAGTAGTCACATGCATGCTTTTGTTCAAAACTTGATGGCGCCGGCCACCAAGTGTTGCATTTTTTGGGGGACACAAGGTATTATTATTACTGGATTTTTTACTTTAAAAAGTGGGTTAAATTGTCAACTACTAGTATGCATGCCAAAGTTAAGTTTAATAGGTAACTGTTAAACTTATCTTCTTGAGGCTGCAGTATTCTATAATACATTAAACAAGTAAATCACCTTAATTCAGTCGAAAACCAACAATCAAAGCTAAAACTTCTATGTCACATTCTAAGTTATAGAATAGCCTGCCATTGTATTATCCTCATCATACATGTATGTAGGTGTAGGACCATGTGGAACCTGTAGTCTAATCTATCTGTTTCTCTGTCTGTCTGTGCTAACTATAATGTGTCCAATTATAAAAAGTCAAACCTGAATTTAATGTGAAATTAAAATAATTTTAACAAAGAGAAAAGTCACACAGGTTAGCCTATTAACTTATCTGTCCATCGGTCTGTCCCCCCATTTTTTTTCAGAAAAAAACATGTGTTACTTGATGTACATGCAACTGGTATACATTTATGTACTCCAGGGTGTCCGTGCTGAATTTCAAGTCAATTGGTCATCAAATAGTGTCGCCATGCCCAAATATGTATAATTTATGTGCATATCAAAATTAAAAAAACCCCCCACCAAACAAACACTGTTGTTCATCTCGCGTTGGGTGTAAGGGGCATGCAAGCAATGGCGCCACAAGGCATGTGCAGGCGGGATACAAGCGCAAACAAAGACGGCAATTGCAAAACGCACCCATGACGCAATTTCATACCCCGAAGAAGAGAAGTTGAACCAGGGGCGGATTTAGAGGGGCGCCCACGGCGCACGACCTTCTATTTTTTCAGACACAGGAGGCCAGGCGCAGATAGAGCTCCGGGCAAAACGTTAGATATAGGTAAAAATGTCTTTTGACGCCACAGTGGGCGCCCTTAGATCTCGAGATGACGGGCGACAGGGATCGGGCGCTGTGTGGCAAATCTAGCTTGTGGGCGCCCAGCTTTACACAGTTACCCCTCCCCCCCCCCCAAGCTTGTCAGAATTACCGTCGACGACTGGAAAAGTATTTGGGTTCTACCTGCGAGCGCAGCGAGCCGGAAAAATTTGGCGACCTCCTCTATTGAGAATCCTGGGATCCGCCCCTGGAAAAGAGTATAGTATCATAGTAAATTCACAGCTCCAATTCCTTATTTTCAAGAGAGAATCTTACTTAATGGGACAGGACAAGATGTCCAGGGCCAGCCTTCTGTATTAGATGCAGTGCTCTACAGACTAAGTGTTCTGTGGGAAAGGTGCAGAATCCATTCTTTTTTGTAAAATGTTTCGAAAAGAATCACTTGGTAAAATACCAAGAAAATAGTTCTTGTGAGGGATTTTGAGTGCATGCAAAGCCATATTTTACTATGACTGGTGGGTACAACCGACCAGGTTCAAGTGGTAGCATTATTGAAAAAGTGTGTTTTCAGGCAGCAGTGTCAGGCACATGAGCATTTTACATGGCAACAAGGTGAAACGTTCCCAGGGACACTTTGTAAGCCATCCTATGCATAGAAGTATAGCAGGGGTGTGATTCTGCAGGATTTTTTCCTGATCCATGATTTCAGGATTTGTATTTCAAAATTTCCACAACTTTAAGTTCAGTCCGATTTGGTGGTAACTTTTACGCTGTTTTCGAATATTTTACCCAAATTCAGATTTTCCACAAAAACTCAATCACATCCCAGGTAGAGGGAACTGCATGCATGGAGATTTTATGGGACAAAGACTTCATTTTAAAATGTGGTGCATTTGTTTTAAGATGGTATTATGCGCTGGCTGCAGTGGTGAATTTGCACACACACCTCACTGCAACTGGTGTGAAACTTTATTATAGGACAATCTTCGATGCTAGAAGTTTTCTCGTATTTAATCAATTCGGGATCTCAACTCAAAAATATTTTCTTGAAATACATCCGCATCTAGGTTATTCTGGATATATTATATCAGTCATTTCAGTGATTTAATTGTTCTGCCAAGCATGATTTTGGTGACTTAGGGATGGGGTTCATTATTTACACCAGGGGGATTTACACCAGGGGGAAAATGGAGGATTGAAGGGGAACCCAAAAAAATTTTTGTAAGAAAGAGGGTGGAACGTTTGAAATTTTTCATCAACGAGAGAGGAGGGGAACATGAATTTTAAATGGGGAATTCAGCATGATCAAGGGGGGGAGTGTGAAATTTTTTGAACGGGAAGCGATGGGGGGGGGACCGCGAAAATTTTTGCCAAAAAAAAAGTGAAGATAGCCATTTCCCCGCATAAAAATGATTCGGCTCCCTTTTAATCATCCCTCAAAGGTAATCTTTCAGCCAGAGGTACTTGGAAGACCCCATAATGGACCAATCAGACGGCAGAATTTCAATTTGGTGAATAACACCGACTGACCGATTGTGTGCTCGTTTCAACTTGGGAATTACATGAAACTGGTGTAAATCCAGCTGAAGCCATGTTGCTATTATTTTTTATGAAGATTACTCAAAGAATCGATACACTTGATAAATACGGGTATATCCTTTCTAGCAATCCCGAATGGTTTTACTCAAACACTTCATTGAGGGTTAGGCAAAAACTTGTTTTCAGTAGACCACATACATTTTGATTTCTGAGTCATCTTGACGCATTTATTTTTACATTTTATTTATTGATGAATTCAGAAAATCAGATTATTTCAAACAAAAATGCCTCGGATTAAAAAATTTAACGTAAAACAAAATTACATGTCCAAAAACAATATTTTTTGTTAATTGTAAAAAACCTGGTTTGTATCTGTTTTGACTTGCCATTTGTTGATTTGGAGCATGTCAAAAAAAGGAAAAAAAAAAAACTTAAAAAATAAACACTATGATTTATTTTTAGGCCATCTTTTAAATGTTTTAAAAAAAGTTTTTTTTTGGGGGGGGGGGGGGAGGGGGTAGGCTTTACTGCTGAGTAAATCTCAAGTATTTTTACCACGCCAATGTTGCACCTATTTCAAAAAAATTGGAAAAGACATACCTTTGATTAGGCCAATTAATAGAGAATTTTTCCAAAAAAATGGAAGTTCCACTTGTCACATGACTATTTAATTGTTGGTGCAAGACTTCAGCATCTGCATTTTATTCTCAAAGAATTGGACTAGGCACATAAGCTGGTGAAAAACAGCCAGTTCAGTATTAATTATAGAAACTTCTTTTGTATATTAGTTGTATTCATAGTGATATGAAGAATACAATCATCTCTGGTATGGCCTTAGCTTGCTACTATTGAGTTTGCTTTTCGTTTGAAGCAAACATTTGTATATTTTGTGATATAATAAGCTTTTATGCATAAGTTGTTGATGAATATGCAAAATGTGAAGGAGGTATATTAATAATTATGTTATCCAGAATTTACAGTGGATACGTTGCTTATGATATTTATGTAAAGATATATGTGAACATTATATTCTTTTTAACTTTTTCAAATGGTTTATATCAGGTAGCACACTCATTTTTCAAGGTGATACTGTTTAAAGGGATTAGCAGCGATAATGCGTGATAATAAAAAAAAAAATGAAAATGCATTTTTTTAACTTATAAATCAGGGATAAGTGTGTAAAATATCATATAACTGCTTTAATGTTGAAACAAACCACCAAATAGTGAAAAAGTGAATATTTGAGGATATTTGTCATACCGTCTCCTGCAAATAGACATACAGCGATGGCAACTCAAAATCTGCACTAAACAGCTGATTGCGGTTTACACCAGTACAAAATAACCAAAGATTAATGTTTGTGTTTGAGGTCAAACTGTATTGATAATGGTGGTGCACAATATCACGCTGAAAATCTGTGAGATACAGCGGGAAAGGATTTTTGATCTCAAGTCGGAATTTTGATACGCACGTATAGAAATTACAGAATCGGATAAAAAGTACTGCCTTGTCTTTAATACACGGATTTCAAGCTAACCACTTGCAGGTTATGTTCGCATATCCATGCCAGTAACAACAAGATAAAAATATGAGTTTTGATAATTTTTTCGATGTTTCAGATTAGCAAATCGCTGCTAATCCCTTTAAACTGAAAGGTCTAACAAAATATAACTTTTACACTGAAAATAATTGTCCTTTATTATGTTTTTTATTTAGTATTTTGAACAGAATGGAGAAGTATAAACTTGACAGATTGAACGGGTTATAAGCTAGCCAAAATTTATTGCCGGCTACGGTGATGTGGGTGTATTCGCATTGCGTCAACGAACGTCAGCATAAAGATTGCTGATGATTGTTGGGAACGATGAGTTTGTGTTTTTGTGTTGTCCACCAAGCAGACAGTAACCTTATGATTGCTTGGTAGTGTCTGCTTATCTACCTGTGGTCCACAATGTTGACCCAAATGTTAACCTTGAGTGGGTCAGAGGTCATTTAGAGGTCATGGTCTAAAAAGGGTCAGAATTATCCACAATGCTGGTGTATCCAACATATGTTGATAAATTTTCATTAACAACTTGGGTTACAATGGTCTTTCTGTAGTGTCTCATGCATGGTGAAAAAAAAACCTTCTTTTTGGTGTGACGTTCCCCCATCACAAAACTTCGACAGAGACAACATATGCATTTGGTGAACGCCTGTTTGTATTTTTAAGGCTAGATATCGTCATTAGTGTTTAAAGTAAATTACTCCTTACCGATAAGATAGACAGTTTTAAACAGATTAAAAATGCAAATTTTTTTTTTCTTTTTCTTTTTAAAAAAAAATAATATTGCAATTTCTGGTGTTTGTATTACGCTTTTCTGTGTCGGTCTGTAGCTGACGGTTGGAACCAGTATGTGCTGTAAACCCCGAAGTTGGCATAGCTATAATCCTGCAAATAAATTTGATTAGGGGGATGTAACACCTGATGGTCATGCAGGGACCATAAACTGCATGAATAGAGGGTGACTATTTATTAACCTTCCTGGAGATGGGCAGTGCACACAAGTGTTGGGGAAAACAAACTCGTGTGTGCTTGGTGGACATGAACGGACATCCGTATTTTGACGGAGTTGCGGTTCGAGTCCGCAAGCACAATTTTTTAAACACTTGTGTGCACTGGCCATCTCCAGAAAGAAAAAGATTAAAACAACTTATTCATTCCTGGTTGCTTTGAGAATAAGTAGTTTAAATTTTTATGATAGAGGGTGCTATTACATTTTGGCTTAGTGGAACTTGTCACACAAGAAAGGCTTTTCCCACAGCAGCCGTAAAACATCCCACTCTGGGTTATTATGACTGCCATTGTTCAAAAATACGAGTCTCTTCAAAAAGACTTTAGTAGGCATCTGTTGAAAATTTGATATCCAGGTTTAATATTAAAGGGGATGGCCCCGATTAAGGATATGAAGTTTTTTCATCTTATAGATTGGCCTTCACCCAAACCCCATCTATAAAGTAAAAAATTCGCGCCAATATTTCAATCCGTTTGATGCGAGAGCTAAAAACGTGATTTTGTAAGCCCCATAGAGTACTGTTTAAAATTAATATTGGTCGACCAAAATGGGGTACATTTTCAACTCGTAACTTCCAAACCAATATCATTTGCTCTAAGATTTCACAGGGTAAACATGAAAAAATAGAGCTTTTCTTCTGAACCAAAGGTTGACTCACTTCCGGTAAATCTGGGGCTTCTGGGGACGAGGCTATTAGCGATCGGGCCATGGACCTTTAAGATTTAAAACAAAAATACGTGACGGTTAGAAGTGTTTCTGTATAACGGTTTTAGGTGGTATAAAGGGAACGCATTTATATGACAAAAAAAATCCTACACGGTCTTCGATTTGTCTTGGGAAATTCGAACTAATTGTCCGTGTTTTCAAGGCAGTCGTTGCTTGAACTGATGCTGGTGTAATCCCTGACCAGAGGGATGTTGTTGGCTTCTGTAGGGTCTTTCCAGTCCGTTCAAAATGTTAAAGAAGAAAAAGTATGGGACTTAACTGCAGTTCATATTCTCCCTTTATTTGGAGTTAACTTTATTTGCTCATTTCTCTATAATTCTCAGCACAGCAGTCTCTGTGTCTGGCTGGGATTTGTCCCAACTGGTACAGCACTTTGAAAATTTTTGGTGAATATAAAATGCTTATTTGCATTAGTAATTGCCTGTGAAATATGCAAGATGTTGACAGTGGTAATTATGTTACACAGTGAACATTTGCAACCGTCGTGCCTTTCAAAGTTGAGAGATCTTAGTTTATGACAACCACCAAGATCTTGCACACACAGGCACATTGGGCAAATACAAACTCCTTAACCCTAAACGGCGTGGGTGGGTGTGGGGGGGGAGGGCAGATGCCCCCCCGACAATTTTTTGTCCGTATCTGCACCTTTTTTGATATTGGACCTACGGTTACATAATCACGCACTGCGTGCGAAGAAAAGCTATTTCCCCATTGAAATTACACGAAACAGCAAATCAGTTTTTTATGTGCTAAGGATACATTTATCACTATGTTTCTATCTTATTATTTGATTATTTGTAGTAATAAGAGAGCATGTGTGGCGCATACTTTGACACACATCATGGCCATAAATCCAGCTTTTGCTTGAAAAATGGTGAAAAACCATGAACTTTTTTAAAGATTTTTCGCATTTGTGCATGACGTCAGTTTGACGTCATACAAGGTATGTTTGTACTTTTTTTTGGTATCAATGGACTCAGTAGGGTCATAGCTATCCATTAGTAATACACATATGATAGTTCATTCAATCAGTTCGAGATATTGGGGGGTTCCGAGATACTTAACCAACAGACAAAATGAACACATACATGCACACCACACACACACATTGCACAACGTGTGTATTACTTCCGAGGAACAGAACAAATATGTGTAGAGGGATAACAAAATGGCAAAAAAGTTAGGAGTTAGGAGTTGGAGGAAAACCTAAGGAGACTTGTTGGAAATTTAAAGAATTATTGCTTTGTGTTGGTCCTTGGAAGTAGGTACAGTACACACACAACACAATGCAATGTTGAACCATTTTTGGGCATTTCACTTTAGTTTCTTACATC
Source organism: Ophioderma brevispina (assembly GCA_023653785.1). NCBI lineage: Eukaryota > Metazoa > Echinodermata > Ophiuroidea > Amphilepidida > Ophiodermatidae > Ophioderma > Ophioderma brevispina. The sequence continues at coordinate 1,101 of JAMKCH010005272.1, read as the reverse complement.
CCAAATTCCAAACCTATTGAATCAGTTCTAAGGAGTTTAAGAGAGTAGCATTGTGGGTAGAAGAAAGACTGCTATCAACCAAGTAACATCTACTGGTATTGAACTTGGTGCGATCTTCTGCCTGGATCTGACTCCTCATGGGCTGAAGGCAATCTCATCAACAGATTGAGAACAGAACTGGCCCGATCTAAGGTTTCCGTGCAGAAGTGGTGCTACCTGGAAACAGATCAGGACACTATTGTGTTGTGGACAGCCTACAGACAAGGAAACATCTATTGGTCTGCCCACTGTGGACAATAAGGCACAGGACAAGGACTTGTGGGAGTTCAGTGAAGCAAGCCAGACATTGTGCCCATATGTGGCTGATCATATGTGAGAAACCACAGTGTCTGGACACGACAAGAAGAAGCGTGTGCACTTGTATTCAGTGGAATAAATCAAGGCACCATCCGTTGAATGCATGGTACAATTACAAAAGTACGAAGATATCAAGCCATCTCCCCCCCCCCCACGGTTCTACCGGCAATTATATATTCGGTTATATGATGACTTGAGAATACATGTAGTAAGAAAAAGTTTAAAGGTTTGACAGATATTTTAAACCTTTGGTTGGTTACTCAGAGGTAATATCAGTTATAAATATGTCATGAGCCAATCAGAAACTGTAAGAAAGTAGAGACTAGGGGGTTATTAAAAAGACGCACATGTATGTTACTCTTACAGTTCAGATACCAAATACACTGTTATTTAGCAGACAACCCACATATCACAGTATTAATCTGAAATGTTGAAACGTGGTAGTCGAAGAGATATGGTCCAAGTTATGGCTTGACTGTAAAGTTGAGTATATACACATTTTTTTTGCTAACGTGATTAGATAAGGGTGTGTTGTAGAATTAGAACGTCGGGTGGCCCTTGGGCGTTTTTGAAAAAGCCAAGATAGGCGTGTCCAAAGATGATAAATATCTATTTGACCCTATAAAACTATGGCGTTAATAATTATACTATATGACCCAATGAACAAGTGCATGGCACTTGTAACATTGAGTCATACGTGAAATTCAAAATGGAAGCCAATCTAATAATTTTAAATATGCCTAT